>JABUQX010116362.1:5000-12500 GCA_015478945.1 Trachelipus rathkii | reverse complement strand
ATATAATTATATAATACGGACTCAAATTATGATCTATCGTCTATATAATATACACATGAAGAGGGCTCTTGTTATTAAGCATGACCTTAGTAAAATGAGGGAACTTCCTCAGCTTTTCAAATTATTACTCCCGTGATAGAGTCACTGGTATTATTATGTGTCATTCAAGTGAGCTATATGAATAATAGTGTATATTATATATATTAACATAATAATAACACTAAAAATATAATAAGATATATATATATGTTAATATTAATGATATAATAATATAGTGATAAATATTTAATGATTAATAATATTAGATAAAGTATTGTATAATTAATAATTAAAGTTATGGCGCAGATTTGCCTGAATAATGAAATGAGTATATGAATGATATATAATCATTAAATGTGATGCTCGTCGGCAAATAATATTCATGTATTAAGTCATAAAATAAATTAAATGTGAAATATATCAAGATATGTATTATTTAAATTTTTGTATAAATTTTTTTTACTTTTTGGTAATATTAATATATCCATGTACCAATATAGACATGTTCTGACTTATGTATTAAGTAGAAGTAAGTCATATTTCTATTTTATTATATGATGACGTTCGTATTACTTTCAAATATATATGTCTCTTTCCACACAATTATAAATTTGCGTTATAAATTTGAAAAACACCTCGCTCGAGATAGAATTTATTTGATTCGTATAGTGAGAAAAAATTTGCTATAGATATATCCATATATATCATATGTGTATGTGTAGTGTATATTATATGTAATATATATTTTATTTTATATATATATAATTAATATATAATATTTTTTTTAATATAATACGCGCCCGTATTATGAGCTTCAGTTAGGAAGAGAACTGTAGCTAAAACATTATATAAGCGAGTGAGGGTCCCATGAGTTCGCCTACTGGTTCAGGGTGGTATATACGATAAATTGATCACCTAATTCTCTCCTTGTGCTTTATGTTTCGTCCTGTCATCGAGGACGTAATATATCAATATTATTATCAACCCCTCTAGATTATGAGGCTCAGCCGTGATGAGATAGAGTGTATTTATTCACATAGTATATAAATAATATAAAAAAAATTAAATATATTAATATATTATATATATTATATATATATATAATACTAATATATATATAAATATATAATATATATATATATTATAATATATATATAATATATATAATAATATAATTAATATATATAATCATATATATATTATTATAATAATATTAATTAATATAGATATATATATATAGATATAATATATATATATATTAATATATTATTATATATATATATAATATAATATATATAATTATAATTATATATATATTAATATAATATATATATAGAGAGAGAGAGAGAGAGAGAGATATTCATACTATATAGGATATAATATATAATATATATATTTATAATATATATAATGTAGTAATAGAGATATAGAGAGAGAAGAGAGAGGAAAGAGAGGAGAGAGGGAGAGAGATTAGAGTAGTAAATATATAGATATAATAGTAGATATAGATAATATAGATATAATGAGAGAGATGTATAATAGAGCGAGAGAGTATAAGATATAGAAGAGTAGTATGATAATGAACCAGGGAATGAGTATATAGGAATATACGATATAGCGCGAGACGTGAGAATGTAGAGTAGTGAGATAAGTAGATGAAGAGAGAGTGAGAGATACGAGATGAACATTAGATATAGGATAGATACGATACTATAGTAATAGATGAGATGAATAGTGAATATAGATGATATATGAGAGTGAGAGAGAGAGAGAAAATATAATATTATAATATATATAAGAATATGAAGATGAGTAAGAGATAGAAGCGAGCTGCTTACTATATTATACATATATAATGAGAGTTAGTAGTAAGTAGAGAGAGAGAAGAGAAGTGAATATAGTATAGAGAGAGAGAACGAGAGGAAAAGAATGAAGATAGATAGTCACAAGCGAAAGTAAGTAGAGAGAAGAGAGAGAAGATAGATATGAAGACGATTAGAGAGAGAGAGATGAGATAGATAGAGTAGAGGCCTAGCTGTAAATGTTGAAGCTAGATAACACTATAAATATTATTTAGTAATACGCTATTGGGATCACTGCTAATAAGAATTATCTAACCTAGGAAATTTTAAATCTACTATTTATTTTATTATTTAAAGGTGAGGGTATAATTCCAGAAAAGGGCCAAGATGAATAATTACTCGGAAATAGTTATAATGACAACTACAGAGGAAAATCACCAAATGAGCTATATTGGAGATCAGTACGTATATATAAAGCTTATTACCGGAATGTAAAAAAAACTAAAAATAAAAACACTCACTGAAAGAGATCACGACACTTACAGAAAAACTATATTATAGTATATATAGTAACAATATTATATGAAATATTCAGCGTTATAAAGTGTGACTATGAGTGAGTATAGGTATAGTAGGTATATAGGTGAGTGAGTTATAATTATTATATAAGTCGTTTCGTCCCCCCCTCTGTCCCGAGCCCCCGAAAAATTGAAGTTCAAGAAATATATAATCCATTAGGGGGCTCGAAGCGATGGGGACAGCAGGGGGGAGACGAATTATCCACCTACCGTCTGATCCACTATAAGTGCCGTGAAGTGACTACGACTCTCCAGTGATTACACAATGCGTCTACCCTTGGGTGATATTCAGTTAGTTATTATCATATTAAAACGACTTTGTCATTATAATAAGTAGTCTTTATAACACTGACAATATATATTAAAATATGTTAACTATTTTTAGCCAGTGTCTTACTTTCGTGTTTTATTTTTTTTATTTTATATTTCTTCTCTGTATATCTTATAATTTGTCTATATTACGTGCCCACATATATACTGTCTGAAGTATGATTTATATACACGCCTCACATCCGCCAACAATAGAGTATCTCTCGTTTTCTCGTAAGTGTTCAGGTGAGCGTCAGGAGAGTAATATCTCTGAGTTCTCTATTTACTAGAGATAATATTTGAGCACTATTATATCTCTTAATTTAATTATTGTAATAGCACGTAATATGTCATCATATATATTAATAATAAAACGTAATATACAATCACTGTTTATTTTATTTGAACGAAAAAATTCGTACCTAAGAAAATAATTAATAAAACTAAACACAATTCGAAATAAGTTCATACAATTTTTAATAAAAAATTTAAAAAAGGAGTATATATCTGTAGCGTGATAGAGGGCAAGCAGAAAACGTCGATGCTAGTGGTCATGAAGGAGAGAAGGTTATGAATGGGTCGAATGTAATAACTGTGAGATCTCAACACTATATAGAGAGAAGAAGAAAGCAAACCACTCGAGAAGTATATTGATGGGGTCATCCAGCCGTCACATGTACGAGAAGGACTATTTATTGATATATTAATAAAGAAACTTAAGAGCTGAGAGTAAGATATAATTCACAAGAAGCAGAGAGAGTAGATCTATCATAGTATAGGTGAGCGTAAATAATGCACACCATTCATACAGTACACATAAATCAATTACTACGAAAATATGGACTATATTGATAAGGTGAACTTATTTAAATTCTATCATTGAAAATACTTATGGGCAATTGTTTCAACTTTTATCTAGTATCACGCCCAACACAAGAGACACCAAGATGATAATATAAAAGGTGACAAATAGTATCTATTATGAGAAATTATTGAGAGATAAGAAAGTATCTAGGACGGATGAAAGATATAATGAGAGCGTAAGTGAGCATTGAGTATGTTGTAGATAGGAGATTTCAGTGTATGCAAGTGAGAGTGAGGAGGTATATAAATGAGTGAAGAGACGAAGTATTGGTAAGATAGAATGTGAGTAATATTGTAAGACAGGTCACAGGCTTTGCAATATATAGAATGAGTAAATAGTTTAGGGAGTAGAGAGTAGATGATTATGTGAATAAGATTATAATTGGAGTGCGTTATAATATGCCCACACGACAGAGAATCCATTACATTAGATTTTATTTCTCTCGTCCAAATATTGAGTAACTGTGCACAATATATGAGAACGCTCGACATGATTAATTAATAGAAACCAATTCTGCTTAACTACAAATCACACACTATATATTATGTATATACACAGAACTCTCCCTACTCATCTTAGAACTATTATAATTGAAAATTCGAGTTTCATACGATGAGTGTGAGAAGACGATTAAAAAAGAGTAATGTAAAAGAGTGTTATACCTGAGAGTGACTGAATGCTCATATCTGCGATTTGAGTAAGATATGCTTATAAGATGATTGAGTATGACTCTTTGAGCACAAGAATATGAATATAATTTTAATATATATATAAGAATATTTGGAAGTGTATGCAGATAAATATACGCTATAGTAAGTATATTAGAGAGATAAAGATATAGCGCGACTGACAGTGAGAGAGAGAATGTAGAATTACTTAAGTATTAGTGCATTAAAAATAAACTCATGTTAGCGCATCGTTAGTGTCAAGTCATCATAGAGATAAACACGTAGGAGCACGAAGAAAGACGGTAGATTATAGCACACTATAATCGGTAAGAATATAAGCGGTGCCCACGCAGAATGCTATTTACTCCTATTGGATGTAAACGTGTATCAATGTCTTAGTTCCAGTGTTATGATGCCACACGTGAGTGGAGACATAGCAACGACACGGTATAACATTAAGCAGGACTGTATATATGATAAAAGTGAGTATAGGCACAATAATATAGAGGAAAAACAGTATATTGTGAGATGAGAAGGTGGTTGAAAAAATAGACAAGGCGCACAAAGAAGGGCTCAGTGTGTGGAGGTAAGAAATAAGAAGAAGAGTTAAACGAAGAAAAAAGAAAGGAGGAAGCAATATCAGTAATGCATGATATATGAAATATATGATATATGGAAAATATAGAGTAGTGACAGAAAGGAAGAAGATTTTTAGTACTGGCAAGGAAAGTATAGTGAGAGGATCACACAAAGAGGAATATAACGTAATATCAGGAAAGCAAGGTACTAGGTTTTGTGAGATCAAAAAACATAAACAAGGAGAGTATGAATACGATACAATATGTTCTATTGCTGGCACACCGCTGGCCCTTACTAAATTAGTGATATTGGCACAGGGTGGGATCAGCAGGCTGGCTCGTCGCGAGAAGAAGATAGGTGTGAAGTCACGAAGGCACTGAGGCAGGGTAGGGCACTCAGGAGAATCACTTCATCAGACAGAGCACTCAGGAATGGATGCACTCTATATGAGAAACACGGATGGATAGCACGTGTGAAGCACCGAGCGTGCGAAGCATGGGGGCATAGGCCCATGAGACACATCAAGGAAAGAGAATGCGATGCCGAGTGATTGTGCACACGAAGGAAAATAACGAACAATGCTAATCCGAAGAAATAGTGGATTATAAACTAGTGTGTTGTGAATCCACAGCGAAGTAGTACCAGTTAGAATACTGGGAGAGTAAAAGTATTATAATGCATAAAGATATATGTGGCCGTGAGTGAGTACATTATCTGCAGCGCGTAGCAACACGAAGATTTTATATACTATGGTTATAATGTAAAAATTACAATGTCTGGGACACACACACGTTGTCTATTACTTCTTGTAGGGCAGAATTGTTGCGGTGTATGACCCAGCGTTTGCACTAAAATATCATATAGAGAGGGGAACGATATTGTGATGACAATATTGTGTTAGTTAATTGTGTATGTGACATGTATGAAAGCACACAACACCACGTAACTGGGGGGGGGGGATATGGGAGGCAGCTTCAGAGTAATAGTAGTAGTGATATAAGATCACGATATGAAGACGATCTGAGCGCATGGATTTCGTGCTTAGTTATGGCACGGCTGAATTATAGTGTCACTCGTAGTGCACAGAGGAGAGTGATGGAAATGATTGGAGTATAGTAATTATAGGCATAGTACTACAAGTTCATGAGTAGAGATCTTGAGGCAAATGCGTTTGTATTCTCAGTACCTGTAGGGTGATTAGACTTGTGAGAGGAGATAAAGACTATGAGAGAATAGTCCAGTCCGTACACACAACTATCAAGTGTTGAGATGAGCCGCAGAGGAGGTATGTTGATATAAAGTGAGTGAGATAGTGGTTGTGACTCGTCGATGTGAATAGCATGGTATGAGGTGCTCTAAGATAATCTAGGGAAAAGCTCGCCAATTAATATATTGCGTAATGGCATGTAGTGTAGAGTGCTGTTAATACGTGCAAAGTGATAAAAATATGAGTGTGATATTGTAGTATTATAGATAGTGACTTGAGGCTACACTATTTGCTGCGGGAAGTACATGCAGTTGATGTGCAATATGTGAGTCTCGTGTAGAGCGAAATATGTGATGAATAGGCTAGAGAGTGAGGTGTAAGGGCACGACGAGTGTGTGCCGAATAGGCTTACCAGAGAAGGGATCTGAGACTTAGAACGTAGGATAGAATGAGCTCTGACATGTCACTGAAAGTTGTGCTGGGAGAGAGTTACGGAGGTCGTGTTTAACTTTCGTTGGTGTTGTGTAGACAGAGAAGAAGGAAAGAGAGTATATCTATGTGGTCACACTAGGTGATAGGGGGAAGGAACTGAAATACAAGAGTAGTGTGGAAATGTTATAGAGTACTGTAGGTGAAGAGTATCTATATAATATGTGGTATGAGAAGAAGAGTGTGTTACAGTATATGGTTTAGGCAAAGGAGGTATATGAAGTTAGCAAGTGAGACTACATATGAGCTCAGAATGGTGGATGACTGGGTAATAGGCATCGAATGCGCGACTCCGAGTACTTGAAAGAAGTAGTAACAAAGCAGTAAGGGATGTATGAGAGCGGAAGAGTGGAGAGTCTAGTACTTACTAAGAGTATGTGGTGAGGTGCTTATGAACCAATCTATGACTTCTAATATATTGTAGGTATATGGGTAAATATGCACATGTGCGTGTACGAATAGCGAGCTGAGGTGGAGCTTAGTTGAGTTTACACACAGTGCGTGTGCGGAGTAGTGATACATTATGTATGTATGCATATGAAATGTCGATTAAGACTAGAAAAACAGACATGAAGAACAGATCAATTAGTTTTGGTAGAGAGAGATGGATTAAAGGAGGTAGGGAGGTTGTAGGCAAAAGGAATCATTAAGACTCAAGTAAATGACAGTTATCAGAAAGATAGATGAGAGAGAGAATGGCAGCCCTGGTAGTACGGTCCCGTTTGCGAGTTTGATGGAGTGGAGAGGGTGTTTTTATGAACGCGAACTTTGGCATATGCTATAGGTGAGGAAATTTGAAAAGCCACTTTTTAATCATTGTTTTCTAGGGGGATTGTGGGGAACGAATTTATTATATATGAGTTAGTAAGAGGATATACTAGTGAGGAGAGAGCGAGTGGCCAAGAGGAGATGGGAGTCTGAGACCAGAAGAGATTCAAAGCTATATATAAAAGGTAAGAACCTA
>JABUQX010116361.1:22500-27500 GCA_015478945.1 Trachelipus rathkii | reverse complement strand
ATTAATATATTTATTTAAATATATATATATATATAATAATATAATATATATATATATATATATATATATATATATATATATATATATATATATATATATTTTTTATATATATATATATATATATATATATATATATATATATATATATATATAAATATATATATATATATATATATATATATATATATATTTATGCTATTAAAAGTGGTTGACTCCAGGAGCGAAAATCAATAATTAATGTATCGTTATTTTAATAATTTTAAGGTGAATACTTTAAATTTGAATTAAACAACAACACATTTAACTAACCTAACCTAACCTAGCAACCTAACCTAACCAAACAACCTAAATTAACCTAACCTAATATTAACGGTCATATACTTATAACTATCTATTTATATATATATATATATATATATATATATATATATATATATATATATATATATATATATATATATATATATATATATATATATATATATATATATATAAATAGATATATAAACATCTATACTTTTATATATATCTCTCACTCTCTCTCTCTACTGTCTCGCTCTCTCTCTCTCTCTCTCTCTCTCTCTCTCTCTCTCTCTCCCTCCCTCCCTCCCCCTCTCTCCCTCTCATAGACTCTGCATATATATATATATATATATATATATATATATATATATATATATACATATCTTATATATATATATATATATATATATTTCAAATAAAGTTATTTGCAAGATACTCCAGAGTGTTACCTCGAGACCACGATTGGCTAAAAGGAAACCCATCATTTTATTACCCAAGTTTTACCTCTGACCCGAGTGTTGGCGGGGAGGCCCGTCGGAGGTTAGGTGTCTAAGACACGCCTCACTCCTCTTGGGAAGCTTTCAGAGGTAAAATGATGGGTTTCCTTTTGCCAATCGTGGTCTCGAGGTAACACTCTGGAGTACCATCTCAAGGGTAAGGGTTCAAACGACCACTTGAAATATACAAATAATTGTTGCGTTTATTACACAAACATCTTTGAATATATATATATATATATATATATATATATATATATATATATATATATATATATATATATATATATATATATATATATATATATTTCACTTTCTTATCTATATATATATATATATATATATATATATATATATATATATATATATATACTCGTATATATTGTCGTGGAATCACGACACAATAACTGACGATGAAACAATATTGTAGAGAAGGGTTGAATAATAATACAATGTAGAGAGTGTATTTTCGAAAGTTTTTAATTTTTAGAATTTGTTTAGATCAATCCCGAATTTGGTTGCCTCTTAAAAAGAGACAACAAAACTATACCGTAAATTCTTAATGCATAATGGGAAACTTACTTAGTTGGATCCGGTTTGGCAGTATCGATCTAATAAGCTTAGCAGCAACGACCTTTACACAATAAATTGGTAACTGTGGATTTGACAAAATCTAATCAGGACTTTAACTATTCAAGTTAAACCGGAAAATGGTTACACATTCACTATCTGCAAACGATTTAAAAAAAGAAAAGTTACCAAATCACCAGGATGCAGAACTTAAAAGATTTTCCAACCCATCACATTTCCTCCCACCAAGTATAGGAACCATAGGAACCTATTTTTTTTACAAAAGTTTTTAAACAGAGAATTAATATATATATATATATATATATATATATATATATATATATATATATATATATATATATATATATATATATATATATATATATATATATATATATATATATATATATATATATATATATATATATATATTTACTTATCAAGGATAAGAAATACTTATTTCATAAATAAGTAAAATTATTTTTTTTTTCAATTAAGTTGACGTTGTATCCTTTCTTTCTTTCTTTCTTTCTTTTTTTCTTTCTTTATTGTTGTATTCAAGAATCTTTTCTTGCACGTTTAAAAAGTCATTCGGTTTACCCATCGTTCTTGTGAAAGTTTTCTCAGGAGATTGAGCTTTCATTGTTGTTCTTGATTCTTGTAATGATCCATGAACCTTTCACTTCTTTTTTCCCTCCTTCAATCCATCCTTTTATTTTTCCAGATGTCCAATGAAGGATTATGCCACATCTTTGGTTCTTTTCTTGCTGAAAATCTAACCTTATGTTCCTCCAAATTTCTTGAAGCTGGTCTATTAAATTTTCTAACATTGTTGAACTAACTTGAGGAACCAGTTCCAGATCTTCAAATCTTTCTAGACTACCAATTTCTTTACCAATATCTAGCACGGATGATCTTCTTGTTGTTCTCTCAGAAAAATCCAATAAAAATGGTAAATTTTCCTTGTCATTCCATGGAACAATAGGTGACCGACCAGGGATACTGAAAACCACCAATTCACAATGAATGGAAATAACTGCAACATTTTGAAATTCCGATTTCTTGGTTTAAGTAGACTTGAACTTCCGCTTGATCAATGATCCGCTTTTATGAAAGATATCTTTAAGATCTACTTTCCAGTAAACTTTTCTACCCCATTAGAGTTCTATTTCTTCAATTTGTATCTTGAAAGAGGAGCTAAAAACTCCGAACAATTCTGGAAAATTTTTGTTTGAAAATTTACAACTCCTAAGAGTTCTCTATATTTCCTCCTCGTTAGTTTCGCTAGTTGTCAAGAAAATTCCATCACTTTATTTACGTCCTCAGGAGCTTTTCTGAGTTCCTTCCTGCTGATAATGTGATCAAGAAAACGTTACTCTGGCTTGAACCACTGACACTTCAAAGGTCTGATATTTATAACTGCCTGCTCCAAAAGTTTAAGAACCTTTCTCATTAACTTTAAGTGAGAGTCAAAATCTGAATCCAACATGAGTAAATCGTCAATATAAATAATAACTTTATTCCGTGAAAATTCCTTTTAGATTTCTTGAACGCCTCTGCAAGGATGTCGGAGCATTAGTTAAACCAAAATTTAATTTCATTTCTTAACCTGATAATGCCTCTGCGCAGTTGAGAAAAAAATACAATGAATATAGTCAATAACATCTTTAAATACAATATCCTTGCACTGTTCTTCAATTTTTCGTGTGATCACCTCTGAAAATCGGCTAAGCTTTTAACATGACCTGCTAGATATTGTTTCCCATGTTCCAGTTCTCTCTCTCTCTCTCTCTCTCTCTCTCTCTCTCTCTCTCTCTATATATATATATATATATATATATATATATATATTATATATATATATATGAAATATATATATATATATATATACATATATATATATATATATATATATATATTTGTTATATATATATATATATATATATATATATATATATATATATATATCTATATATATATATATATATATATATATATATATATGTATCAGGAGCGTTTCCTCCATAGGTGATAGGTATGGGCCGCACTAACAATCCTATAAAAGCTAATTACTTTTTTTAATTACACTTTATATATTATATATGTTATATATATATATATATATATAGAAAGAGTTATATATATATATTGTTGTTATTATGAGTTATATATATATATATATATGTATTATATATATATATATATGTATATATATATTATTATTATATATATTATATAGTATATATATATTATATATATATATATATTAAGTTTATACATATATATGTTAGTAAGTTGTGAGATATATATGAATATAAATATATATATATATATATATATATATATATATATATATATATATATATATATATATATATATATATATATATATATATATATATATATATATATATATATATATATATTATATATATATATATATATATATATATATATATATATATATATGTATATATATATATATATATATATATATATATATAGCATATATATATATATATATATATATATATATATATATATATATATATATATATATATATATATATATATAAAGGGAATATCTGTTCAAATGAAGATAGTTTTGTACACAATTATTCAATAAAATATTAAAAAATTAAATGCTCTTAAACTTCCAATTCGCTTATTTAATACAATAGTAACCGTATCAGAAAGGAAGCTTTTCATGTGCGCTTCCAAAATTTGAACTCCTTATTTCCCATTGTGTCAATACTATTTCACGCGACGCCTCACGCTATTAGGTTAATGAAGGGTGTGGAAATCTATTTATTGCAATGCTTAATGACATTTCAAAATTTCAAGATTATATATATATATATATATATATATATATATATATATATATATATATATATATATATATATATATATATATATATATATATATATATATATATATATATATATATATATATATATATTATTTTAGGTTATACGCCCGCCGTGTGTACGATATCTCTCTGCTAATCCTTTTACATGATGTAATTATTTTCCTTTATATTATTTAGAAAAATTTATTCACAAATTAATTTTGTATTTTATGAATATGATTAATTGTTACTTTTTATAAAATTATATTATTCGAATTATTAACGAATTTCTTAAACAAATGCAAATTAGTATTACAGATGATACCCTTTAAGTGAAGTGCGTTGAGTTTTTGCTTTTGCTTCATTAAATGGTGTTTTTTCTGTAATTCATAATTATACATTTATTTATTTATTATTAATGTTATAAGTGTTTTAGTTTTATATTTGTGGTAATATGGCTGATTGCAGTTGCATTATTGAACATCTTTTAGAAAATAAATTTTCTCGGAAAAGTCACGAAGAAAAATTATTAATTATAAAAAATGGACGTCCACGACCTGAACTACCGAAATTAATTAGCCATCACAAAGGTAATAAAAATAAATATGTTCGTCATTTTTCTGTTAAACAATATGAGTCAATTTCATGGATTACGGGTTGCAAAGCGTTAAATAAACTATTTTGTTGGAGCTGTTTGTTGTTTTCTGATGATAATGATGTTTGGGCAAAGAATGACTTTTCAGATTTGAGCCATTTATCATCGGCGAAACAGAAGCAC
>JABUQX010116361.1:15000-17500 GCA_015478945.1 Trachelipus rathkii | reverse complement strand
AAGGAGGGATGGAGGACAGGGAGAACGTGAGAAATGAGGGAGGGCAAGATGGAAGGAATTCGAAAATATTCTAAACTTTTGAAAATTCTCCCTTAAACAGTGGTTAAAAAAACACGTTCAATTTACCAATTCATATAAATGCACAAATGTATATATCTTCATCAATTATGCAATCTCTGAAAATTTTGTACCGATTGGATGAATAATAAAAAACTTATAATGAATTTTCATTTATGACACCTTCCCCCTCCCCCCAAAACTACGTCACACTAGATTTTTTTTATAACATACTTACATAAATCATAAAAATACCACACGTCAATCAATGTACAAGAATTACTCTTTTATCTCATATAACTGTTTTAGTGTAAAAAGTAAGCCGTGTCTCATCTAGTTTCGGTTTTATAATCTGGGGTGAAAGATAGTAGTAAGACTCACATTTTTTGAGTTGCAAATCACTCGAAATCTAGACGACAATTTAATTAAACCCAGTCATAGAAATCAAATTTGTATAACATTTTACTCGCTTTCAAAATATAATGTATGCATTTAAAAAAATAAAATGTCAAAGTGATAGCGTCCCTTTAAACGTAGCTTTATTTGTGTTTGCATATACAAAATAAAATCAAAATTTTATTAATTCTTTTTAAGTCTTTAAATCAGGCAGTGCCAAAATGTACTTCCGACGATCCTTCATCTTTGTTCGCTCTTTCAGGCAGTGCCACAATGTACTTCCGACGATCCTCCATCTCCGTTCGTTCTATAAGAGTAAAATAAACAGAAATTTAGTAAATTAAAGTGCAGAGTATTAATAATTATGGTTTTTTTAGCGATTTTTAAGTATCCTACTATTATGTATATTTAAAAGTTTTTATTCAAATTACAGTGAAGAATTAATGAAAAACCAGACCAATAACCACCATTAATTTAATCTTTCACATCTTTTCTAGGACAATATAAATAAATTCTCGTCATCAAAACTGAAATTAAATTGAGAACATTCTTATATATTATTTTACTTAAGCCCATGTTTTATTATTAACTAAAAAGAAGGCCTTTTAGTAGTTACATTTGAAAGTAAATGGTCGTTTGGTTGTGGTTGTCTCTGTGCATATGATAAAAAGAAAAGAGAGAGAACTTAATTAGTATTTGTGGAACGAATATTAAACGGATGAAAATCTCATAATTTTTCGAAGTTTTGATAACAGAATTCTCAGTCATATTAAAGTCAAAAAAAGCTTCTTTTAAAGTCACAAAATTTGCTATTGTAGCATGCTATTCATGAGCATGTATCATCCGTAGAGCATCATGCCATACTTTTACACGTAATATGAGTTATTCTAGATTGGTAATATAATTAGCTACTGTACATTGGAATAATAAAATATTAAAACTGATACTTGTTTAGTTTTTTGGTTTTGAATTTCTAAATATGGTTATTTAAAGAAAAATAATTAAGATTTTAAGACTAAATTTGGATTTTAAAAATGCACATATACAAACTTACGTCATACTACGCTCTCTCCTCTGCTTTGCATGACGCAGCCAGTTTGAAACTAAAACTTTGAATTCATCTTCTGTTATCTTTGGGTTCTGTAAGCGAACGGCTTCTGAAATATATATATATATATATATATATATATATATATATATATATAGTATAGTATTGTATATATATATATATATATATATATATATATATATATATATATATATATATATATATATATATATATATATATATATATATATTTAGTTTAAATATTTAGGTATGTGTTGGATGAGAGGGAACGGATGATTGCAGAGTGTGTAGGAAAGTTGTGAATGGCGGGAAGGTTGCTGGTGCAATTAAATCGTTGGTGAATGTAAAGGGACTAAGTCTTGAGTGCGCTAGGGTCTTACATGAGGGTATGTTGTTACAAGTGTTATTGTTTAGTAGTGAGACTATGGTCTGGAATAAGAAGTATAGATCTAAAGTTCAATGTGTTCAGATGGACAATCTTAGGGGCATGCTAGGTGTAAGAAGAATTAATAAAATGAGGAATGAATGTATTAGAGAGTTGTGTGGTGTGAAGAAAGGGGTAAATGAGAGAATAAATGAAAGTATGTTGAGATGGTTTGGTCATATGGAAAGAATGAATGATAGTCGGTTGGTTAAGCGGATGTATAGTGGCGAGTGTGTTGGGAACCGACCGGCTGGGAGACCGAAGAAAAAGTGGATTGAGTCGGTGAACGAATGTCTAAAGGAGAGAAATGTGAGTTTGGCAGAGGCGAGAATAAAGGTGCATAATAGGAGTGAATGGCGGGGTTTTGTATGGGGGCATGGTTGTGGCCCACCTGGGCCAAGGGATGAACCCTTACACTGACGATTTACCATAGTGAGGGTCCGTCGCGGTCCCATGAAGCTCTAGGGTGGATTTTCTGTCTGTGACGAGTTCTCACTAATTAATGGTACGGAGGGGGCGGTAAGGCTGGGCTTTCTTTTCGACTTTTGTCATAT
>JABUQX010116361.1:0-7500 GCA_015478945.1 Trachelipus rathkii | reverse complement strand
TTATATGATTATATATACTATATATATATATATATATATATACTATTATAGCTATACGCTACTAGAAATACTACTATCGCTATATCTGCCTATATAGTTATAACTATTACATATATATACTATATATATTATATAATAATATATAAATATTATATAAAATATATATATATATATATATATATATATATTATATACTATATATATATATTATATATATATATATATATATTATTATATATATATATTATAATACTATATAATATATGATGGAACAGGATTGTTTTTTTCTAACTTGTTTGCTGCATTGTTTTTATTGTTCTTAAAACTGGAATTATAACCTAGTTGAAAACATTTTCTGTATTGGTTTCTCTCTGAACCCTGAATATTGCTTTCATTTATAGTGACATAATGAAAGACGAGCAGAGAGATGAGAGAAATCGAGAGAGAGAGAGAGAGAGAGATCCGACCTGTATTTCTCTTGTTAATAATATTCTGTTAATATCTGATCTTTTAAAATAAAAAACAAATTGTATTAATTTTATTTGAATAACTTAGTTTTAATATCTTTATTTTAGTATTTTCAACTTCCATTAATCTTTTGAAGTTCTTATTTTAATTTATTTTAAATATATTTCCTTGCAAGTAGTGTTAAAACCCTACCATATCAGGTATTCTTTAAAATAATGGCCGCACTGAAAAAAAAATAAAGCTCAATTGCAATATTTGTGATTTTTGAGAGGAGATAACTTTTTTTTAACGAAATAGGCGTTTCAAATATATATATATAGTATTATATATATAATATATATATATACTATATATATATTATATGACTATATATATATATATAATCATATATATATAATATATATATATATATACCCCCGGCCCACCGATGATATATATATAATTAAATATTATATATATAAATATATCATTATTACCTTCTCTCTTCTTCCTTTTCGAGTATTATCGTCTTACCTCTCACGTCTGACCTAAAAATCTTGCTTCCTATTGGACAACGAATTCGCCATCTTCGCCTCAAGAAGCATTTTAGAATCTCTCCTTTTTTAGTGTCCAAACCACTTATCTTATCAAGTTTATTCGCAAAAGACTTTTTACAAACTGTTTAACGAGCACCATGACCATTTTACACAAGTTTAGTGCTCCAACAATCTTCAGTGTAACCTTTGCCCTCGAATAGTACAAGGTGTGTTATTTCGTGTTATTTTTAAGCCCTAATTTTTGTGCCTTTTCGTAAAGTGAATAATTCTTTGTAGTGATACTTAGTAAAAATCATTTAGCATAAATAACCTTTATTGTGTATTACATTTTATTTAAATTTAAGTAACTTTTTAATATTTTATTCAATAATACAGCGAAGCTACGTTCAAAATTTTATATATTTTATGTAATAGTTTCCCTAAAAAAACATAAGAGAAAACGTATCATTTCATGCGTAACTTTAATATTTATTTTTCACAATGCAATTATTATTATTATTATTATTATTATTATTATTATTATTATTATTATTATTATTATTATTATTATTATTGTTAATTGTTTATAATATATTAATTATGTTTACTATTTCAATATAGATTCCGACATAAGACCGAAGTTGTATTATTGACCCAGCCTTTCTGATCTAAACCTTCTTCGCCTTTTATTACGCCCAACGTTAAATACTGGTACCCTTCGTTGTGAGGCCCCCTGTAATTTTGCCGTCGTCATCCCGGCCATCTCTACAACATTAGCGAAAGAGACGGAACAATTATTTAGATGCTTATATTCCATAATATTAAAAAAAAAATCATTAATACGTTATTTTTGAAAACAAATTTAAAAAAAATTTTTTTTTGAGAATATTATCAGGGCCCCATTTCTAGCCCCAACCAAACTACCAGATTTCAATTCATTGTATTTCTTACAATCATTTCGGCCCATAAAAGCGGCCTATTATAAACTTTTGTCATCCATTGTATACCTTTTTGTAGTATTTAGTCTATTATTTGTGTCTGCGTTGACCACATTTATATCCATAGTTAGCGTCCCGACCTCGCGTCGTAAGAGGAACTTAGTTTCTGATAGTCTTCCTGCAAATCGCAGGCTTAACCATATTATTTTTGTTTCGCCTAAACTATTGTTTTCAAATATTTTTTTTTTACAATCGCATTTAATTTAAAATTACAAATAAGGTCCCGCTCCTGACGTGCAAAATACTGACAAACTGAATGTTATATCGACAACAGTCTGGTTCAGATAAAGAATCTCTTAAAGTGTTATATTCAGGAAAGAACCTCAACATTGTCTTTTCTCTCACATTTACGCTGCTCGAGCTCCAGCTCGAATCTACCAACGAGCTTGTCCGATTCAGAGCCCTTTTAAACATTTTGCCTGTCCCTGTTTTACAGCGCCTAAAGGATGTTTTACCCTCCTTACATTCCCACAACCAGCCCTACACCCAACTTAAAACCGAACTTTTAAACCGGCTGGGAGAAACCGACGCCGAAAAAGTAAAAAAGCTTTTGACTGGTGGCTCTCTTGGAGATCGTTTGCCATCAGTTCTATTATCTGATTATGTTGAATCTACCTTGAACGCGCCCTTCCCTTTAGGCAATTGTAAATACATATTGTGCGCCGCATCTCTTCCTACAGAAAACTTCCTGCAGAGATGCCAACTGCCGATTTAGCCCAACTGCTAGATCCCAACAGTTCACTCGCCCAAGAACTCTGCTACTTATGCAGATAGAATTTGTAAAGCGAAACCTCTTACGGACAGCAGACATACCATCACAAGTCTCGCACATCACAGTCTCCACCGACAATAAAAACTTACCACGCAGCGTCACTATCGCCATGTAAATGAGTGTCCTATGCAATTAGGCACACCACGCCGCCCCACTGAAAATGCCTTATATCAATGTCCCAACTACGGTGTGCCCAGTAACACCATCATGGACGATTAACCCACAGAATTACGATGCTTTAGAAACGCCGTTACACTGCTCCTCTCCCATCCTCCTCCCCTTCCCCCTCTCTCCTCTCCCCGCTAAGACGATCCGCCACCTCCTAAGCGGCTACCCACCACTCCCTTCCCCTCCTATCCCGGCTAACAACTAATATCCTTATCTTCAACAACAATATCCTCAACCTCAACAGTATCCTCATCCTTTCATCCTCTCCTCATCCTTATTCACTACCTCTTTCATACCCCCAGCCTCCTCCCAATGCATTCAAATACTTATGACTACAAACAATTATGCGTCATTAATTCTCGCTCCCAAATAAATGAACGACGTTCCGTACGCTGCGCTCAACCCTACTCAGCTTCCGCCGCTCAATTCGGACCATAACAATTCTCCTGCTTGCATTCTCAAGGCTGTTGGGTACCAATTTTCCCCACTCCACGAATAACCGCAGAACCAGGCTATTTGTAGAAATCATCAGCGTTTCGGAGACCAAACTCGGTCATGTCTTAAGCCGTATGTAACATTCTGGGAATTGTAAACTCTGGTGGAGACACCGCTCCGATAAATCTCGCTTCTGGGGTGGTTTCTTAATGCCCGCATCCAACTTTGCTTTGGCCTTTACGATCCGCTCCAGCCAAACCTATCTCTATCTGCCGTCTTTCTGTCTGTATCGCTAGATATACCGGGGCTGTAGCCTCAATTCTCAGCCAAGCTTTACCAGCGTTCCATCCTGGGAAAAAAACAAGCCTCCTAGAACCATCAGGCCCCTCTGCTGGTTACGCGCACGCCGAATGGCCACAAACCATTAGCAACACTGTATAGGTGCCTACCAAAACGACTCCATTTAACGCCTCTCGTTCCGTCCACAACCCTGGAGATTTTATATGCGGGACTTCAGCGCATACGCCGACGCTCACATACCGGCCCAACATCTAGGTGCCAGACTTCCCTTTCCCACTTCAACCTTCTTGTTGACATGAACCACAACCGCATTATTGATTTGAGACACATTTCTCATCCGCTTGTATCCGTGCATCCGCCGCATCCATCAGTGGCATACATCTTTCTCCATCTAATAATATTTTTGAATCCTTATTAATTACCGATTTTCCAGAGCTTCTTTCTCCAGTCTCCAAGTTCCCTCCTGTGAAACATAATGTTGTTCATCACATTGAAACTTACGGCAGACCTCCATTCTCTCATGCTAGACGTCTTGCACCAGATAAACTCAAAGCTGCGAAGCTAGAATTCGAATCTCTCTTAGAGAAGGGCATCATACGACCTTCAAAGTCTGACTACGCTTCTCCATTACATATGCCCGTACCCAAACCAAATGGCAGATTACCGCCCCGCAGCCGGCCGATTATCGCTGCCACTATAATGCGCCAATCCACGCCGTCCGGACCGCCCTATAATGTACCTCATCTACAGGATTTCACATCCCACCTCTCTGGTTGTACCATCTTTTCAAAAATTGACTTAATCAGCGCCTTTTTTCAAATTCCCGTCAATCCGGACGACATTCATAAGACTGCCATTATCACTCCTTTCGGCCTTTACGAATTTCTTCGAACGCCATTCGGTTTACGAAATGCTAGTCAATCATTCCAACGTCTTTTAGACTCAGTATTACGCGGTTTACCTTTCGTTTTCGCCTACATAGACGACTTATTGATTGCCAGTGCTTCTCCGGAAGAACATACTTCACATCTCAGGCAAGTTTTTACCAGACTAAGTGAATTTGGTCTATGTGTCAATTCTTCCAAATGTGAATTCGGAGTTTCATCCCTAACTTTTCTCGGACATACAATCTCTGCCGAAGGTATACGTCCTCTTGAGGATCGTGTGGCAGCCATTCGTGATTTTCCGAAGCCTGTAAAACAGCGTCAACTTCGTCGTTTTTTAGGGATGGTAAATTTTTACCATCGTTTCATACCGTCCGCTGCTTTCTCCTTCCTCTCCACGCACTTCTTAAGCATCCACGTAAAGGATCTGCTGCTTCCGTCACTGTAGATTGGAACGACGAAGCAACTAATGCCTTCACCGCCATCAAGGAAGCCCTTGCCTCTTCCGTGTTACTTATATTTCCATCCGACACAGCCCCGACTAGAATCAGCACCGACGCTTCAGACTTCGCAGCTGGAGCTGTGCTACAACAATTTATTGATAACGAATGGCGTCCATTAGCTTTCTTTTCTAAAAAGTTCCAGCCGCCTGAAACAAGGTACAGCGCATTTGGAAGGGAACTTCTCGCAATTTATTTAGCTATTAAGCACTTCCGTTACTTCATAGAAGGTCGGGAATTCCATGTTGTAACTGATCATTTACCCATCACGCATGCCATTACAGCTTCCACAGTGAACAGTCACCTCGTGAAGCCCGTCACCTTGAATTCATTGCCCAATTCACAACTGATATCCGCCATATAAAAGGAAAAGACAACATTCCTGCCGATGCTCTATCCCGAATTAACGCTATCTCTCCTTTACCAGACATTGATTTCGTCGAAATGGCTCGTCTGCAGCAACTCGAAGAGATTGTTTTTCCTAGTGCTTCTTCTTACGACATTCAAACTGTAGAAATTTTTGGTTTTCCCCCTTTGTTATGCGATGTCTCTTCAGCACATCCTCGTCCAGTCGTACCTACCCCCATGCGTAGAAAGGTTTTTCACACCATTCACGATGTGTCGCACCCAGGGGTAAAAGGTAGTCAAGTCAAGATAGGTAAGCATTTCGTTTGGCCGTCCTTACTAAAGGATGTTAAACAGTGGACAACGCAGTGTCTCAACTGTCAAAAATCCAAAGTGCACAGGCACACTGTCGCACCTCTTCAGCAATTTCTTCCCCCTGGTGAACGCTTTGACCAGGTGCACGTTGATATTGTCGGCCCTTTACCACCTTCAAATGGTTTCACACACATTTTAACGTGCATAGACAGATACACCCGATGGGTAGAAGCCATTCCCTTGCGTGATACTTCCAGCGAGACAATTGCTCAGGCATTTTTGTACAACTGGATAGCCAGGTTTGGCACTCCCTCGACCGTGTCCACAGACCAGGGTAGGCAGTTTGAGTCTTACCTCTGGAAGGACCTTATGACTTTAATCGGGCTCTAAGCGCTCTTCGCCCTCTATTCCCCCAGCTATCACCCGCAAGCCTCCAGAGGCTTCATAGAGAGGTTCCACCGCGCAGCCTAAAAGCCCGTTCTCTTATGGCCCATGCGGAACAACGGACAATTGCGTCCGAAACTCTCCCTTGCCCTACTCCGGCTATCAGAAACTTCGCTGACAAAGAAAAGACCCTCAAACATGTCTCAACTGCTGAGCTCGCTCTATGGCTCCACCATCCGAATATCCAAATACCTGGGTTGAGGTTTATCCTTCCTCTCCAAAACTACGAACCAGCCACACCTTCCTGGCCGCCTTCGTCATGTACTGAGCGCATGGAAGCCGTCTTTGGGCCACGCCACCCTCCCCGTCCAACCTACATGCCTGCGGATTTGGAGACTTGCTCTCATGTATTAATTCGGCATGATTCACACCGTAGCCCCTTGCAAGCCCGCTATGACGGACCTTTCCTCGTATTAAAACGCTATCGAAAGTTTTTCACCTTACAGAAGGGGAGCAAAAGCGAAAACATATCAGTGTTGATAGGATCAAACCGGCTTATTTCGAACATGATCCCGCTTCTTCCACCACTCCTTCTCCACCTTCGGCACCCGCACCATCTACCTCTACTTCGCAAGATAATATCGACTTTATGCCCATTCTGCCTTTTACATCAACTTGTTCTCCAACCGAACCTGACCCTTTGCCAACTCCCTCAGCTATTGTCGCTACTTCGCCAGCTACTTCAGCGCCCCGCGCTACGACATCTCCGCCTCCTGCCCTTCCGATGCCAAGACACCTCTGCTTTCCGTGTTTCCAACCACCGATTCCTCCTCCGCACATCCAACACCCGATTCCTCGCTCCGAATCCAGAAACCCCGAGTGTCCTGACTGCCAACCGTACCGCTCTGGTGTCAGCCCTGCTGCAGTCCCAGGGACGATCAGCCCGTCTCATGGCTCAAACAACATTACGTCCAGTGGCTCGACATATTTCGCGATCTTACAATCCCTCTCGACGTCACGCTCCTCGTGTTCGGCGCGACTGGGTCTAGACAAGTATATTACCTTCTTCTTTCTTCCTTTCAGGTAATTAATCGTCTTACCTCTCACCGCTGACCTAAAATCCCGTTGCTTCCTATTGCGGACAACGAATTCGCCATCTTCGCCTCAAGAAGCATTTAGAATCTCTCTCCTTTTTTAGTGTCCAAACCACTTATCTTATCAAGTTTATTCGCAAAAGACTTTTTACAAACTGTTCAACGAGCACCACTGATTTCTTTACACAAGCTTTGTGCTCTGAGAATCCTCTGTGTAACCTTTGCCTCGAATAGTACAAGGTGTGTAATTTCGCCTTATTTTCTAAGGCCTAATTTTTGTGCCTTTTCGTAAAGTGAATAATTCTTTGTAGTGATACTTAGT
>JABUQX010116360.1:40000-45032 GCA_015478945.1 Trachelipus rathkii | reverse complement strand
AAAAAAAAAAAAAAAAAAAAAAAAAAAAAAAGTTAAATCCCATCCTTAAAATTTTCGGTTGATTCCAAATATATAATTTGTTTTACTGTAGGATCTGCCGTTCTCTAGCTACATACTGTGAGCATTAAAAATTCTGACCATCTATACATGCACACACTGCAAAGACATTTTAATAACTGCAAAATAACACGTAAAAAGACCTAATTATAAACAAAAGCCTCACGCTATTCATAGCCTTGCCCAAGTAAAATAGGTGTCAAATTTATAAAAAATTACGAAAAATATCATTGCCTGCGTATCTAGGATTTGGCCTATTATTATTATTATTATTATTATTATTATTATTATTATTATTATTATTATTATTATTATTATTATTATTATTATTATTATTATTATTATTATTATTATTATTATTATTATTATTATTATTATTGTACTAAATATTTAAATTAGTAAATTCATACATCTGAAAGAATTTTCCTTTTTTTCCAAAAAAAATCGAACTCAAAATTGCAAATTATTTCGTTCGATTTCACGGGAACTTCGCAAAATTAAAAACTCGCCAAACTTACGTCTTTAGCAACAGTACAGCTTGTACAAATTTGTCTATATATATATATATATATATATATATATATATATAGGCTTAATTTTACATACAAAATTTTATAGATATGTATATATATATATATATATATATATATATATATATATATATATATATATATATATATATATATATATATATATATATATATATATATGCAACAATTGTTCATTATCGAGTGTAAACATTTTTTAATATTATTGCTTATAAAATATTTCTGCATGTTATATTGACTTGAATACATCTTAAGATATACGTAATATTGTTGTCGACAACACGCCTTAAATATATAAAGTTGGTAACCCTGGTTTTTGAAATAGTTTGTAAGGAAAATATTATTAGCGCGTAGCACGTTTAGAGAAATGCATACCCTAGATTAAGTGTTTTATATTGTATAAATAGTACAAATAAATAAATTACGAAAAAAAATAAATAAATAATAAGGGAAACAAACTTTTTATTAATTCAAGTTGACTAAGCTAAGAAAATATTCAAATATATTAAAATTAAAAGTTAAAAAATTGAAGTAATTTTCTTTGGAATAGGCCTAGACTTAGAGTCTTTCCACATTTGGTGACATCCATCTAGAGTGACATACAGAACCTGATCTAGCTATTTAGCCGTTCCGGGCAAAATTAATATTTGCCGCCCTTTACAATGACACCTTATAAACTGTAACTTACGGTATGTATGTATTTTTTATCGACTTGTGCATCTTTCAACTTAGGAAACAGTGAAAATTTCATCAAAATCGGTTCAGTAGTTTAAAAGATATGAACCAAAATGTTATTTGAAATCGGTTATGTTTATGTAACTTTTGCTTCATCGACTTGTTAATGACATGTTTTCCTTGCAATTTATATGAAAAATAAACACAAGAAATGATTTTTGAAAAATTTAATTCAAATAAAAAAAAAAACAGTAATTATGTAGAGCCACGAAACGAATTAGTCATTCTTGAAAAATAAACAAATTAAATTAAAACACTCTGTTTCTAAGAATATTAAACTCTGCCTAGTAATTAAAATAATTTTCCTCGCACTTTTTTTTCTGCAAAATCTTTAATAATTTCTGATAAATTTATAATGTCCCAAACCTTGTGTTCTATTGAAATCATAGCGAATCCAGATAATCTTTTTTGTGTCATGGTGGACCGCAGATAGCTTTTTATTATTTTTAATTTAGAAAAGCTTCTTTCACTACTTGCAACTGTTACTGGTAAACTCAAAAGAATTCTGAAAGCAATACTGATATTTGGACCAAATCTTAAATCATACAAAGGACTGACAACTTCTCTGAAAGTTCTAATCCACTTATATCAGATGAGTCCTCGTGGGTTAAAATAGTCTCGAGGTTCTTACAATGTTCTAACAATTCATCTTTTGGCAGTTCTCTTAAGGCATATATGTTATACAAAAAAGCAAAATGTTTACTATGCTCAGTATCAGAAGTATCTTGAAAAGCCAAGCCACTTTTTGCCAACATTTTGATGATTGAGGCAATACGTAACAAAACTCCATTCCAGTGTTCTATTTCTGATTTAATTATTCTCTGTGGCTCGGCATCTATCGTATGCGACGATTTGAGCCTACATGAAAGTTCGAACCAAGATTTTACAGCCTCTGCGTGGTTTCGTGATGTCTCATGAGATTTAAGCATATCACTTACATGCTTCCAATTGTTGTAGCCACCTTTAGATAGACCGAAAGTTGTAGTTGTATTAAATATTTTCAGCAAAAACAATACACCAAGTTTTTATCAACAGAATATACAAGCCAATCTGTCAAAATTTCTTCACCATTATTAAGCTTTCTCTTATAATATCTCGAAGTAAACCTTCGACCATTGTTATCTCGTGGAAATTCAAATTCATACAATGGGTTAGGAGAACATCTATTTACTAAATATATTCTTTCTGCATCTGTTATTCTGTCGGCCACATTGCTGGATCGGCATCCAAAAAGGACGTTGAGACTGCTGAAACACTTGTAGTTGCAATAGCACCTTCACCTGTAATATCGCTTGACCCAGAAGCAGTAGGTTCACAGATTGTATTTGGTGTACCTTCATCATGTGGTTTAAGCGGGGCCGCAGCTACTACATCGGTTTCTTGTAGATGTGTGGCCAGTGTGGGTGAAGATGGTTTGGTAAGCTCCCCGTGACCTTTCTTCAAGAAGGACTCTAATGCCCCTGCTTGCTTTTTGTCGCTCTGCATCTTTTTCGAGCCATCGTTTTTTATATTGGTATCCCGACTAGCGTGCTCTACCGTCAGTCATTCTGTACGGTAAAAATAAATATTAAATTAAAATATTAAAAATATATGTATATAAATAAATTATTTTATTATATATATATATATATATATATATATATATATATATATATATATATATATATATATATATATATAAAATGTAAACGTTTTTTTACGTACTTAGATTTATATATATATATATATATATATATATATATATTTATATATATATATATATATATATATATATTATATATATATATATATATATATATATATATATATATATATATATATATATATATATATATATATATATATATATATTTATTTTTTATATATATATATATATATATATATATATATATATATATATATATATATATATATATATATATATATATATATATATATATATATATATATATATATATATATATATATATATATATATATATTATAAATAACTGACTCTTGATCTTGATTTGAAAATTGAATCACCACATAATTTATTATGTAAGTGTAAACGTTTTTTTTTACGTACTATAGATTTATAAATAGGTAGGTAGGTACTTACTTAGTAAATTCACACACACTCTCCTATATTTGTATGATTTATCTATCTGCCATGCCACCAACATCCACTATTCAATTTCAGAACTTTCAGACTTCGCATATACCTATTGTATGACAGTATGAACTTAACTTCTGAAATATAAAATAGAAAAACACTTTAATTCTAGATCGCTTTCTAGCTTTTTTTTTTTATCGCTACACTATTTACAAACTGCAATGTGACTGAACTACAGAAAACTGATGTTAAACGAATGAAAAAATAAAATCCGACTTCTTGCTTGCTTTTTGCTTTACATTTCGCCCTCAATTTTGCCGCCCCTCATTTTTGCCGCTCTGGGCATTTGCCCAACTTGCTCTCCCTTAGATTGGGCCCTAGGTAAGAGAGATAATGGGAAATTACTATATATAGAAAAAATTTAAAAAAGTAAAATATCTATGAAATTAATAACTTTGGAAAAATAGACCAGTGTAGGGCTAGGCTACGCACGAGTCCCTAATTAGGCTGCGCACGCACATACATGCGTTCAACAATAGAATTAAAAAGACCAGTTTTTTTTAGTGCATTCATAAATAACAATAAAGCAAGAAAGAAAATATTCTAAAATTATAAAAATGATAAAATTAAATATAAAGAAAAACTTTAAATAAAATTAGGCCGGACCTAGTCTAGAGCTATAGCCTACTGAACTATCTGTCCTGTCTTAGGGCCTATATAAGCTACAACCATTATTATGGCGACAAGCCTATTTTTATAAATAAATGGTGTTTTAAAATATTTTTTTAACAATTTTACAACATTAGCCTAATTTGGTAATTGTGCAGATGAAGTGAGTCAAGTGCTTTACAATAAAATAGCTAATAAAACAGTGAAATAATTTTTTTTTAAGTGAATGTACAATTAAGACAGTGGTATAAAATAAATTTTTTTTAATAAACTCTAATATAGCCTTTAATAAATAGACTACTGACTAAGGTAGGCTTTAAATCAATAAACTTACTTAATAGGCTAAGCCCCTAATGTGCGTAAATCTTTGGCTATTCTGAACAAAAATTGCGATTTACAACAATGAAACAGTACTGATACTCAAAATATAAATATTCCACAGTCTGGAATTTCCATACATCATGTAGATGTTGAAACAAATGAAATAAATGATATTGATGGACAAAATGGAAATCTAGATAGGAACGACGATCGCAGCTCTAATCAAAGCTTATCAGTTGAGAGTGATCGTTCTCGAACCCAATCACCCGACCCGAACCACATCGAAGAACAAGGAAAGTACTCTCTGTGCAGGACATTCATCGTTTTGAAAGCAGGAATGTGGGCAAATGTCTAGACTGAGTGGAATTTCTATTTAGTCTATATTTTGTGCATGATAATATTGAAAAAGTCCAACTTCTTGGTCCTCTCTTACCTTCGGCTATAACTTCAAGAATAAGCTCTCTTATCAACGACCAAACATATGAAGAATTGGTTGCCTAGTAAATGAAACTTATGCTCCGTCTGATAAAGAGAAAGCTGAAACCTTATTTCAGCAGGAGCTTAAACCTGGTGAAAAGCCCACGGCATGCCTTAACAGAAATGAAGC
>JABUQX010116360.1:32500-35000 GCA_015478945.1 Trachelipus rathkii | reverse complement strand
ACAGCTCGAAGGAGTACCAATGGTTTGAAGAACACCGGACAGAACAATTCAACTTCTTAGCCTAGACAGGTCGTGGATTGACCTTATAAACCCATTATACCTTGGTGCTATTGTTCTGTTCTCCAGAAGATACAGGACAGATTAGCCTGCATAATGAACATCAAAACATACGTGGCGAGATAACTATAATAATCCGAACCCTCACACAACTCTCCAATATTACAATAATCTCGCTCACAGACTCTCGCTGATCGAGCATGAGGAGGCTCGAACACTATCTTACTGCAGCTTAGTATATATTAAAATCGGAATAATATATTATTATGAAATATCTATCCTCACTCACTCACTCACTCTATAGATCCTAACTGTTATCTACTCACTACTATATGTTGTATCTATAGTGACCACCACTCATCCATGCTCGAATATCCTATCTACTTAACACCATACGCATAGTACCCACTTAGAAGATCAACTCTCGGTCATTAGCTCACACGTTATTATACATAGAGTGAGACAACCTGCTCACTCACGTGAGTACTCGAAAAATAGTTATATATATATATATATATAAATCAACTAGTACCTCACCTAATATACTATATATATAATTATGCTTAAGTAGTAATATATATAATGCTCTACAAAGTATGATAGTGCGTTGATTTACTAAGTGAGTGTATATACTATGTTATCTTATCACCTCACTCACTAAATACTCAGTAGATGATGCAGTAAATAAGAGCCATGAATCTCACCTACACGTGTGATTATACTCACTCACTCACTGATAATATAATAGCTCGCCCTGCACTCACATCACTGAATAGTGATAGATTATATATTATCACTAACTCACCTCGCAGAATAGCCCGTACTCCAACTCCGTAGTGAGGTATTGATAGTTTGCTCACAAGACGACTTTCTCACAATACCTTTTTGATTACACTCTCACTGAGGTACTTGTAAGATGCTCTTCAGATAGTATAAAGATTTATAACGTATATTGCTATATAGTGTGAGTACTCACAATAGTGAGTATACTACATATATATATAACTCCGGTCTCTACTAACCTCATAGTATAACTATATATATATCTCACCACTTCGCTTTGTTTTATAAATAAAGGTTCCCACGGTTAAATTGTGGAGTCCTCTTGAGATTATGTTATCTATAATCATTTCATTAGGTAAATAAAATTGTGAATGTTTTCAACTTGTGTTTAACATCTTTATCCTTTGTATGAAATGGAATTAACAATACTCTGACATTATTAGTGCTGAAAAAAATATCACATCTTTTGCATTATATAGCAAGAAATAGATCTGTCATGATGTTCTTGTTAAGGAATAAACATCACCAACTTCAATCTCATTGAATAATGGAGCGTGGCTTACATTCTCTCCCGCAAAATTTATGCTCGTTGTTAAAGTCTGTTAGGTTTACAATATAAATATTACCTTCCTTCATGGGAAGAAAAAATAAACATTTGAGTGGGTTCACAGTTTCACACCCCTTGGCAGTTGTTAAAATATCCCGTCTTCTATGGGTAAAGCCCTGGATGTTTTCTTTCACACTCACATTTCTGACTAGATTTGAAAAAGAACAGTATATGTAAATATCGATATTTTGAAGTATTGCCCCAAAAAATTGTTGTGCTACAAAAACAAACGTCAACTACATCATAAACAGTTGTCATAAATGTAATAAAATTTTTTTTGATATTTTATGAAATTTTTAAGCAGAAAATTGTTTTTATTCAACATTTTTACTTTAATTTCTGAAATTATCACTGCTTCACTACTCCGCTCCCTTCTCTCTCTCTACACACCTCTCTTCACCTCGTTTCTCTGCTCACCTCACTCACACACACCACATACATTCTCAGATGTTTGCCTGGTTTCTTCTCTCACCTTGTACGCGTATCACTGCGCTTCTCTCTCTCTCTGTTTATAATAACCAGCGAGATCGAACCAGCAGTCAGAGGAAATACTCAGCTCACTATGTAGATGTATATGTATATTATAGTGTGATTAGTGTAGGTGATAGGGATATAAATATACGGTGAGTATACGTATATATATATATCATATATATATATTAATTATTATTGTATATAATATATTTATATATATATATTTATATATATATAAGTATATATTATATATATAATATTATACTATATATATATATATAATATATAATATTATATATATTATATATATATAATATTATTATATATTATATACTTATATCATATATATATATATATATTTAATATATATATATATATAATATTATATTATATAATATACTATATATATAATACTAATATATATATATATAATACTATATAATATATATATATAATATACTATATTATATAATATATATATATATAATCACTATATATATATATATATTATATATATTATATATATAACTCCAGATTAGGGCACAGCCATATATCTCGAAAGTATAACACTTGACAGAA
>JABUQX010116360.1:15000-27500 GCA_015478945.1 Trachelipus rathkii | reverse complement strand
ATATATATTATATAATAGTAATATATATATATATATATACGCTACTATATTTTTCTTGTGTGAGTGATAGTTTGAACAGTCATGGAAATAACGTGCTTAGTGAATTTTGATTCGTAGCAATATGCTCGAATTCACCACTCATTTATATATATTTATACTATATATATATATATATATATATATATATATAAATTTATATACTATATATATATATATATAATTATAATATATATATATTATATACCTATATATATATATATATACCCTTACTACTTATATTATATATATAGTTATAGTTATTCATATATGTATATAGTTACTATATATATAGTACTATAGTAGTCATAATATAGTTATATATGTATATGTATATCATACCTGTTAAGATTATATGGCCATATAATCATATATATATGTATGTATTGATTCTAAAATTTTACAGCTATTTTATACCTATGTTTTTATGCTGGAGGAAACAGTCTCTCGCAGCCGTTTAGGAATGAGAGAATTCCACTTTTGTTTGTAAGGAAAGAGTTTTAAATAAGTAGAGGTAAGAAACATTTATGCTTAATTTAAATGGCAATCAGTGGCTTAAAAAATAATTCTACTAATAATTTCTTTAAATACTATATTTGAAAGTACAAGATTAAAATGCATATGGCTATATAAAAATATAAAAATATTTAAATGTTACGTTACCAAAAGCCATTATTTAAATGTGTTCCGAAATGTTAACATTATGAAAATTATATGGTTAATGAATTTGATACTAACCACATTTTTATATTATTCCCATTATATGTCTCTAATTTTTTATGTGATGTTTTCCAGGCGGAGTTCCTGGGTCGTGTTTCATGTTTAGGGTTAAAAGCCTACGATTGTAGCAAATAAATATTTGTCAAAAGAAGACTCATTCTTGCCCTGTGTGCCGAGTCGTAATTAACCATTGGAGAAAAGAGAAATTTCCATAGTGGCAATCTAGTGTCCAGGATATCCCGTTCCGTTACTTCCGAGATGCAGTATAGTCAGATGATGTTTCAAGGGTCCGAACCCCGGACCGAAGCCCCACGACTCAGTAGCCTCTACTTATTCGACGGCATTGAGAGATGCATAAGTAAGAATTTAGATGTGATCAAACAAAGATTTCATCACATCTAATACCATAAATTATAATATATATATTATATTATATATATATATTATTATATATATATATATATATCACATATAGTATATATATATTATAATATTTATATATAATATATATATATATATTATATATATATATAAATATATATATATATATAATATATATTATATATATATATATATTATATATATATATATATATATATATATATTATATTGTATCCCCAAGAAGAAAGCTTTCTTATAATTAATAGTTTCGGAAACGTTTAAAAATAGGAAAAAAACTAGCTAAGAGGAACATTTTAAAAACAATAAAATTATTTTGATTTTTATTATTATTATTATTGATTATTATTATATTATTATATTATTATTATTATATTATTATTATTATTATATATATTAATATATATTATTTATTGATTATTATTATTGCAATTACGCGATAATGAGAATGCATTCAAGACTTCTTCGTTCTCATTACCCTTTTAGGCCGATGTTAATTAAAAAAAAAAATTTTCTTTTTAAGTTTATAATTATATTGTCCGAAAAAAGAAATTTTTATTTTAATTATTATTATTATTATTATTATTATTATTATTATTATTATTATTATTATTATTATTATTATTATTATTTGCATATTAGCGGATAATCGAGAATGATTCAAGGACTTCCTTTCGTTCTCATTACCCCTTTTATGGCCGATGTTAATTAAAATAAAAAATTTTCTTACTATATTGTCCGAAAAAAGAAATTTTTGTTTTAATTATTATTATTATTATTATTATTAGCATATTAGCGGATAACGAGAATGATTCAAGGACTTCCTTTCGTTCTCATTACCCCTTTTATGGCTGATAGCTTTAAGATGAAAATTCATAAATTTTGAAAAATATTTTTACATTAATAACATAATTAATTTGTCCCCATTTGTACTAATTAATATGAATGCTATACTATATGTTATATAAAACAAATTAATTATAAGGAAATCATAATTTGGGGGGAGTGGGAGATACTTTTAAGGGTGAGAAATATCAACATTAATATTAGCTATAAGCAAACTATTAATTCTCTCTTATTTCTTCATCCCTTTCTCTCTTCCTTTTTTTTCCCCGCCAATTTGCAAAATTTGTTGGTCTGAAGCATTGGTTTGTGGGAGGAACAAAGAGTGCCAAGGCCAACAAATGAACCCACTGCACGCACACACATAAAAAGAAATTGTCCGTTCTCGTGTCTGAGTGAGCGAAGGCATTTTAACGAAATTGAAGCCACAGACCAAATCGAACGCAACCAAACCTTAGGGAGTGGTATTCACGTTTATATAAACATTTGCTCAAAACTCACACAAACGCGACATACGTTAGAAAGAGAAGAAATTCTTGAAACCTTTTTATTCCGTACTTTTGAAATCTTATATTATATATATACTATATATATATATATATATATATATATATAATATATATATAATATATATATATATACTATATATATATATATATATAGTATAAATAATATAGTTACTATACGTATACCACGTAAGCCTACGGCATATAATTGTTTTTTTTTTTATTGCGGGCAAATGCGGGTATAAGGGAGTAATTTTTCACACGCAAAATACTATTTATATATATTATATATACTATTATATATATATTATATATATATATAACTATATATATATATATATAATATATATATAGTATTATATTATAGTAGTAAACAATGAAGCATCTGGAAAATAGCATTGTTTGCGCTCTAACCACCGGGTTGAGCCGCTGCTTGAATATTCCTACCATCACTTTTAGGTGTATCATATATATATATAATATATATATATATATATATATATATATATACTATATATATATATATTATATATATATATATATATATATATATATATATATATAATATATATATATATATAGTATATATATATGATATATATACATAAGTAAGCGAATACGTATCCGAAACCGAGCATTTTCGAATTCAACCCGGTTGCGAGCTGTTGTTTAAATTTTGCATCAATTTATAGTATATATATAGTATATATATATATATATTAGTAATAATATATATATATATATTACTTATAGTATAGTAGATATATATATATATATATATATATATATATATGTATATATATATATAATATATATATATATATATATATATATATATTGAATATTATATATATATATATGAATATATATATACTATATATATATATATATATATATATATATATATAGTAGTAAGTATATATAAAGGGGCAACGATATTTTAGTATTTAAACACTATATCAGCGACGGAGTTTGCGCGTTTAGAAATAGTTTAAGTACTGTACGTGAATATAGTGCATTATTTGCAATTACGATAAAACAAAATGGCGGATAATCAGAATTTAGGAGATAATGGTAGCGACCATGAAGAGAGAGATAATGAAAATATCGAGCCGAATGAGGGTAGTACTGACGAAGGGCATAGCCAAGAGCAAACAGAAGGAGGGGGGGCGAGCACGAAACGCCTATAGCTCAAGGGAGCGCACAACCTCCCGCAGGGGTTCCCCCTGTCTCAGGTCCTCTTGATGGAGCCAGTCAGAATCCCTACGCCACTTTTCTTGGTCAAGCAACCCCCGCCATGAAGGAGCCAGAGCCTCCACTGAGAGCCGAGACCCCACAATATATGCAAAAAGAAACTATGTTGGATAGTACGTTGAATTTACAATTAAAGCCTGCCGCTACTCAAACGACAGTAAAGAAGAAGACCCAAAGGAATTGGGGTGGTGTCGAACCCCATACACCCTATGGAAGCAAGTGGGAAGGTACACAAATACCGGAAACCTCCCCACCGGGACCTGAAGGTGCCCCAGCGATTCAGAATCAAACAAGAGGGACAATCATACCCCCTGCTGGGCCTAACGTCGCTCAACAACAAACAAGCATCCTCACGGGAGGAGTTATGGGAGGAAACACCAATGAAGGTGCTCCAGTAGGACAGAACAACGCAAATTATGGGTTTTTACCAACGGGGACGATGCCCCAACCTCTCTATTATACAGGTGTGCCACCTGGTAATTACACCATGCCTAACCAACCTCATCCTTACCCAGGAGCATGGCAAGGGTATTCCTACCTGCCTCCACAACCAATTGGAGTTCCATATTACCCAACTAATCTGTTTAACACCGCTTTTCCTGAGATTCCCGAAAATCTGAAATTATTTGGCAAACATCCTAAAACGAGAATGTGGAAGGGAATTTTATATCACGACTTCATCGTTTCCTTGAATGAAAAGCTAGGCGCTTTAGGTGCATTAACTGAAAGTCAAAAGATTACTTTTGCAAAGTCTGCCATATCATCCGATCAGAACAGTGAGGCTAGAAAATACGTTCTTAGAGATAACTCCTTCTCAAAATTTACCAGATTAGAAGACTTTCTCGCCCAGTTAAAAACTTTTTTACAACCGGAAGATAAGAAAACCGTTTTCGACTTAATGTTGGAATTTTTAGAGTACCGAAGGGAGAGAGATTCAATCTTCACTGATTTTGTGTTAGAATTAAAAGAACGGTTAACGAAGTATCAGAGCCGCCTTCACGATCTGGATGATAAAGCAATGTTCAACTCAAGGCAGATAAACCTATTGGTTACAGGGAAGATATGTGTCAAAAAATACATAAATGAGAGGAGAGGATGGAGAAAGATTAAAAAGAAAAAATCAATAGGTATTCTCGATTACAGAGATGGCTTTTAATTAATTGATTAGAAAAATGTTGTCTCACATTTTCTATGGAGCTTTATTAAAAGATTGGAAATAGAAGGACAACTGAATTTCGCCGACTACCAAAGTGTCTTTAGCTAAAGAGGATCGGCCGAAAATAAACAGAGGTTTGGAGTTAATAATTCGTACAGGACAACAGGGAACCTTTTCATAAGCCAAGGTATGAGGATTAAGGAAAGGGAGAGTGAGACCAGTTACACTCCTCAAAGGAGGAGAGAAGAGGTAAAACCGAGTAATACTTTTCAAAAGAAAAGAAAAGAAACGAAATCGAGTTATGGTCCTCCCAGACATGGAGCATTTTTAGAGAGAATGACAGCACAGGAGCTAAGAGACAATATATACTGTTCGCTATTTGTGACAGTGGACACTTCTTTAAGCTTGGCCGCTGCGGAAACCACCTTTCCAGAAATCTTTCGAGCTTATCATCGAAGGGGCTCGCAGGCTGGCTGTAAGGGAGCCCCACCATGGAGACCTAACCCCGAAGCAGACGTAAATTTCAATCCTTATAATAGCAGAGCGGATATGGAAAGAGGGTTGAAAGCTAAGAGGCCAGAGATCTATAACTCGGATAGGCGAGGGCCTAGGACCTTTCCCAAGAGAAATGAAGGGTATAGACCCCCCGATGGGAAAGAGAAGAAGAACACAAGAGTGTATGTGACAGAAAGTACACAAAGAAGATTTGAGGAGAACGAAGAAGAAGGAGATAGATATTTAGAAGGAGATAGATTTTTATAGGGAGAATTTTCCCATCCAGGAGAAAGGATGGAGGAGGATTTTCGGATAGTGGCAAGGAGAGGATCCGAGTAAAGCGGAAATTTAGGAAGAGAAAAAAGAGATTGGCAATTAGAAAAGAGAAAGAAGAAGTCGTAAAATCATCTTTCAAATTAGGAAGACATTTTTACGCGAATGTCCATTTGGCCCCTACCGTGAGTAGTAAGGAGGCCAAAGCATGTGTGCTCGTTGATACAGGATCATCGGTCAGTCTCATAACGCCCCGGCGGCTAAAGGAGCTGGAGAGAGAGGGAAATTTCAAAGTACCCCTCCACAAGACTGATTTGATAGTCCAAGGGGTCGACAATAAACCCACGGTATTAAGAGGGGAAGTACAGTTGTATCTTCGCATGCATGAGAGACGTTACCTCACTACTTTTCAAGTAAGCGATATAAAGAAAGAGCCTGATTGGGAGATACTTTTAGGTAGCAATATATTGTCTAATTTGCCCATAACTTTGAACCTCTTTTCCGAAAAGATGTCTATAAATGAGGGAGGAGAAATAGACATTCCAATCTTTGCCCGACAAGGAATCTATCTAGTTAGAGGATGTTCTGATGGGAGTCTTGAACGAGTAAAAGACCCAAAGTTGTGTAAAAAGCATCCGCCCCAGCCACGAGTACCTAAGAGAAAAAGTTAACCGAACTTCTAAGATTAATCCCGCACCCGGCGTGGACAAGCATTTTTCCTATCGGAAGGCCGCACCGTCAGTAAATCCCGCACCCGGCGTGGATAAACATTTTTCCTATCGGAAGGCCGCACTGTCAGTAAACCCCGCATCCACTGCGAACAAGCATCTTCCACCGAAAAGGGAGACCGATCCGTTTGAGTCCCAAAAGGGAGGGACAGCCTTATCAACTCGAATTACGCGTGGGCAACCGATGCCCAAAAATGAATCAACTCGAATTACGCGTGGGCAACCGATGCCCAAAAATGAAGAAAGAGGGAGGAAAGTCGCTTTGAACGAAGCAGCTCAAATTGAGACAGACGAGATGAAAGGAAAAACAGGGTGGGAATTCGCGAGCCTACCCTCCACTCATCACAGCACTGATTTCAGAGGAGTCAAGCCCAAACTCAAGCACACCCCTTCAGATACGAAAGAAAGTTCGAGTCAATTGAGAAAGTTACAGTCTTTACCGATCCCCGACCATAACGAAGATGGTCATTTGGTGTTAGATGAGAGAATAAAGATTGAGTTAAGAGTGATAGAAGACACTATTCTACCCCGTCAATCAAGTGGATATTTGAGACTTAGGCCGGAAACTCAAGAAGATTTTGAGCTGGAGCGAAAGTGTATAATGACACCAGCTTTTAACATGGGACCACTGTACTTAGCTAACACAGTCAGTCCTGTGAGGGATAATACAGTTATCCTCAGCTACATAAATCTGAGTACCCAACAAGTCCATTTGAGAAAAGATGCACGTATAGGAGAAGGCTATCCGATAATTAGCGAACAAATTGAAAGAAGCACAGATAAAAAAGGGCACCAGAGAATAGTTTCGGCTAATGTGGCCACATGCTCAAAAGGTCTTACGAAGACTGAGCTACGACAAGTGTACAAGGAAATTATTGAAGAGAAGATGTCAAGAGAAGATGCCGAAAATTGTGTGCTCGAGAAGCCAGAGTATTTGGAAGATTTACTTAAGTTACTAATGGAGTACCACGATGTACTGGCACTTGATGATGATTCCGTTCCTATCTGTCCGATTCAGAAGTTCGAGATTGAGTTACTACCCGACGCTCCTAAGGTTATTTTCAGAAAACAATATAGATTACCTCATCGTTATCTGCAAGATATAGATGATTACACAGACGCAGCACTAAAAAAGGGGTATATAAAGGCATGTTATAGCCCTCACTCTTCCCCCCTGCTAGTCGTTGCAAAGAAGAACAGCTCGAAACCTCGTATTTGCATCGATTACCGATATCTTAATTCTTTTAGCATTCAGGACGTCTTTCCCCTGCCTTCAATCGAGGAAATATTCACATCCCTAGGGGGAAACACGGTATATACCAGTATAGATTTATTGGACGCGTATAACGCCCTTGAAATAGAAGAGGAGACACAGAAGCTGATGGCATTTAGGACCAGAAAAGGCCTCTTTTGCCCCACTCGCCTCACATTTGGGCACAAAAATGCCCCATCCTCATTTGCTAGAGCCATGGTCGTCGCCTTAAGCCATCTCCTAGGACCCATCGCACAAGTCTATCTCGATGACGTACTTGTCCTAGGTAAAGATGTTTCTCAGCACTTCGAAAATCTAAGAAAAGTCTTCACAGCCTTTAGAGAAAACAAGTTGAAAGTAAAATTGACGAAATGTAACTTCTTACAAACCTCAGTTTTGTATTTAGGGTTTAAGATAGGTAGAGATGGAATTAGTCCAGATCCTGTAAAAGTAGAAACTATGAAAAGTTTTGTTCCTCCGACGAATGTGAAGGAAACACAGAGTTTATTAGGGTTCTTCTCGTACTTTCGCTTTTTAATAAAGGATTTCGCAGTAGTAGCACAACCTTTATACGATCTGATAAAGAAAAATGTTCCTTTTGTGTGGACGGAAAAGCAACAACAGGCTTTTGACACTTTGAAAGATAAGTTGGTGGTGCAGCCGCAGCTAACTTTCCCTAATTATAGCAAGGAATTCTTCGTGAATACAGACGCTTGCGATTACGGAATCGGGGGCGTGTTGTACCAATTAACAGATGATGGGAAAGAGAAACCTCTTTCTTTTGTTTCACGCGTCCTCAGAGGAAGTGAGAGGAATTATGATACGATAGAGAAGGAATGTTTAGCCGTAGTGTTTTGCTTGCAGAAGTTTAAAAACACCGTGTTCGGTTATAAGGTGACCATTATCACCGATAACCAACCTCTATGTTTCATCTTTCGTAATAACCAACAAACTGGCCGCTTGGCTAGATGGAACTTATTTGTTAACAGTTTTTCCCCCACCATAGTGTACAAAAAAGGAAAGCACAATGTCGCACCGGATTATCTGAGTAGACATCCGGCCCCACATGTATTATTTATCCGAAGTGTGGAAAAGAACGGAAAATTACCCCGAACAGATTTTGTCCTAAGCCGAGAAAATTTCATAAGAGAGCAAGAAAATTGCCCTAGAGTTGGCAAATTAGTAAAATGGGCGAAGGAGAACCCAGAAACATTTCCACACATATTCATCAAAGGTATTTTGTACTACGCAACACAAACTAGACCATATGTTATACAAGTTCCTGACAGTATGATCTACTCCGTGATTGACCACTGCCACGCTTCGCTGGGCAGCGGGCATGGAGGGCAACAAAGAACAGAAAGAGGGTGGAAGAAAAGTATGTTTTCCCCCTCCTACCAAAGCTTGTGAAAGAGTATTGTAGTCAATGCGTGTCGTGTGCAAAAACCAAAGGCCCAAAACCGCCAACAGCTGAGATCAACAGATGGCCTCTGCCCTACACACCGTTTTCGCGCGTTCATGTTGACAGCATTGGAAAGCTACCTGCTTGCACAGAGTCAGGAGCCAAATACATCTTAGTGTTTCGCGATGTTTTAATGCGATATGTCGAATTAGTACCTTGTAAAACTAGGACGAGTCAAGAATTTGCCAGAGCGCTGCAGGAGAGAGTATAATGTAGACACAAGCGCTCCGCAACTTCTGTTCGTGTGCGACAACGCACTTAATTTACAAGCCAGGTATTTAAGGACTTGTGTAAGGCATGGAGAATAAAGAAGTAGAGATTTTGGCTTAATAAACCCTCACCAAACAGCTGTCGTGGAGAGGCATAAAATTGAGATATGAATCTTTTTGCGACACTACGTGAAAGAAAATCATCGAGACTGGGGATAAATACCTTAGTTTTGCCCAAATCGCTATCAATTCCGCGTATAATCGATCTATAGGATCTTCTCCCCACTTTCTTTTACACGGTTACGTAAAAAGAGTCCCGTATGAGATGCCGGACTATGTATCACCGTTTGTAAATAAGACAGAGAAAATGAGATTCATCTCAGATGAAGTAGACACGATAGTAGAAAGGATCGATTATATAAGAGATTTGGCAAGAGAGAAGCTAGAAGCGGAAACCACAAAGACTTTGGAGCAACAGCATAAGAAGGCCAAGCAACGAAAGTTCAAAATAGGAGATTACGTCTACATTAGGGCTGTCAAAAAGCCTCATCAAAGTTCGAAGTTATGTTCCAAGTTTGAAGGGCCATACTTTGTCCGATGTTTAAGAGGAGCAAACAAATTAATGGTAATCTGTTTAAGCTCAGGCCGAACATTCCCGTCCATGTGGACAACGCTAAGGTGATTCCTGCAGAAAAGATCACCGAGTCACAGTTTGACTTTATGAACGATGAAGTATGGAATCCCCAAGCAGTAGAAAAAATGTTAAGCTCCAAAGAAGAAAAAAGGGAAAGAATTGAAGAAAGACAACCAAGAAGTGACCCAAGGGTCCCTTCCGAGAAGAAAGATGATGAAGCAGAAGAGTTAGAAGAAGACGACGATATGGAGGACCTTCCTCCCCCGACAGATAGAGAGTCTTCCCGATATTCTTTCCCGATATTCTTTCCAAATTCCCGTAACGCCACAAATTCCCATAACGCCACAAATTCAGTCCGGACACAGCTACTTCCCAACTTCACTTCCACAACCAACTCAGCTAGAATACAACTCCTACTCGATTCCCCCACCTCAGCCGACGCAGAGTGGAAACAACTCTTGGAGTCAACAGGCCCCTGTGCAACAAACAACTCCAGTGGAAACCGTAAGAGACAAGAACCTCGTGGAGGAAAAAAGGTATAGTGATGAGATTGTGGAAAAAAGAAGATACAGTGATGTAGTTGCAGGAAGAACACGTCCAGACAGTGATTTTGCATGTTCCACACCCAAAGTTGACTTCCCAAGAACTCCTTCCAACCTTTCGGTTCGGAGAAAAGAATTTAGACCATCTTTATCCCCAATTCAGCAAGAGATTTCTACAAGTGAACCTGTTCAAGAAATTCTTCAGGAGCCATCCGCATCTGAAGGCGAAGTATATGGAGCCTATGGTGGATCTCCCCCAAGGACTCATTCCCCAGAGAAATCTCCCGACACCCCTAAAAAAGATGGCCAGCATCCCATTCCCACTGTTGTAGAATCACCCCCCATGGAATTCGTCAGAGATGACAGGAAGAAAGATCCATCCTACAGACCACATAATTTGTTTACTGGTCCCAGAGATTCTACACCCATGGTTACGAGAAGTCAAACTAGGATGAAAGAACAGGCTCTACAACAACAGACAGAGGTAAAAGACAACACAGAGACTACAGAGAAGACTCTTGTCCGACCTCCGCCTGTCAAATTGGATTTGAATACAACAGTCAGAGGAAATCAAACTTATTATTTGCCTCCTGGCTACTAATTCATCCCAATTTTTTGTGTATATTAGATATATTCTTAAAGTTAAGGAAAAAACCTTTAGTTTTTAGAATAAAGATTTCTCTAGAAGTAAATCATTAGTGGATTAGGAAAAAACTTTAGATTGGATTAAGTTAACGATCGTTATTAGTCTATAAGTGATTACGTTACTAGTTTTAAGCTGACATAGCCTGGATTAATATGTTCATAAGAACTCTAATTTTAGAAATTTAGACTTAGATTTGATAAATTTTAGATTAGTATTAATCCAATAGTTATAGTCTGATAGTATAGTTTTACTCATTTTTTATGTATAAAGAAACATTAAAAAACTGTTTCACTCTCAAAACAAGGGGGGGGACAGCAATTTTTAATATAAAAAATAATATAAAATAGAAAAAACTCAAAAAACTTTTCTATAAAGAAAACAAAAAAAATAAGTAAACAATTAGTAAGTAAGTAAGTAATTGAAATAAGTAATTAAATAATAAGAAACCAAGTATTCATTAGTATATATTAGTTAAGTCTAATCGAAAAAATTATTTAGTTAAGTCTAAACTCCTTACATTTAGATGTTAATTCAACTAACCAATTCGTAATTAAGAAACCTTTTAGTTAAGAAACGCAAATGCTTTAACTAACCAATTAATTTTAATAATTCAATTTTAATAAATACAATAAAATTAGGCGACCTTTAGAACAAAGAAAAGTATAAAATATTACAACGCAACTAAAATATTTCAGAAATGAATTTTGGAAAACAGATCTTGTTGCTACTTATCATCCTATCAACCTGTCAAAGCAATCTCATAAATGAAAAGGAAGAAACAAAGATTCTACCTGGTTTAGTTCTGTATCGTACTGGAGAAGTGAACTTCATAGAAGGATACCTCGATCTAATTATCTCTTTAGAATGCCCTCCAGACATCAAAGAAACAATTAGCAAGACAACTAAACTGGTGAACAACGTCAAAGAATCATTTTTACCATCGTTCGAGACAATGTTTCTAAATGTTTCAACACATCAACGAGCTCACCAATGGGAATTCAAGCTAATGACCATTCGAGTAAAAGTGTTAGCCCAGAAATTGAACGAAGTGAGTGAACTACCTTGGATCTCAGCACGATCAAAAAAGAAACGAGCCGCTTTCGAGTTCGGAGGAGATGTCCTAAACATTCTTTTTGGTACGGCGACAGATAAACAGGTGAAACTACTTCGAAAGAAAATCAACATCTTAGGTAATTATGCCTCTACTTCAAATTTATTGATAACTGAACTTAAGGAACAATTAAAGGCAAATACTCGTACATTAATGAGTTTTAGGGATAGCTTACAGAAATTAATAGAGTTTCAAACTAGTCTAAGTGCTACGCATAATATAATAAATCAGATG
>JABUQX010116360.1:0-7500 GCA_015478945.1 Trachelipus rathkii | reverse complement strand
TTTCGTGAATGTGGGTGATATTTATAAATACTTATCAGCTATCACCATGTAGCCATATAGGAAATTGTGATATATATATATATATATATATATATATATATATATATATATATATATATATATATATATATATATATATATATATATATATATATATATATATAAATATATATATACTACTATATATATATATATTATATATATATATATACTATATATATATATATATATATATATATCCGGCTGCATCTATTTAAAATTTTCCTGCTCCGATTCTGGCCTCGGTTCTGGCTACCGACGTCCTTTATTATTATTATTATTATTATTATTATTATTATTATTATTGTTTGTTATTATTATTATTATTATTATTAAGCTTCGACTCCCTAAATTAATTTATTCCGGCTCCGGCTCCGGTCCAGTTACACATCCACTATTAATAGTTTATCTTTGGATAAACAAGAATCCAAGTAATAAAAATTAAGCTTTATTTCTAAGGAAAAATGTCCTCTATAAAATACATGATTTGATAGACTAGGTTCAAAGCAGCAATAATAATAATAAAAATAATAATAATAATAATAATAATAATAATAATAATAATATAATAATAATAATATGCTACATTCATACTCGCACAAAATAAGAACAATTTAAATATAAAATTATGAAAGTCTGCATGTTTATTTTCCTTTGCCTGCATTAATTTAATTATTTAATTAAACGATTTAATTTATATATATATATATATATATATATATATATATATATATATATATATATATATATATATAATATATATATATATATTAATATATATTTATATATATATATATAATATAACTATATATATATATATATATAGTACCGATAGATCTTGGAAGATGTTTTTATTCTTAATCAAGATGTATTCAATTTCGTTTTTAGTTTCGTTAGGGCCTTTCCTAGTCTACCTTTGTTTTTAATTTCTAGTAAAATGAGTTCATTATAAATTGGTTCAATCCTTCAGCAAACTCTACCAGCCGATCATCACTTTCATTTCCTATCATGGTAAGAAGTTTTCCAATTATATTAGTATTGTATCTAATTTACAATCTTTGCGTAAAATTCCATCATTATTTTGTAGTGATGCAGTAATGTACTGCGTTCGTTGGGAAGCATCTCATAGACGTGATTCAGTCCTCTTCTGTGTTTTTTAAAGATGGTGCATGGCGTGCAAGCTTGAATTATTTCAATTATATATTTACTTGTGAGTTTAAGTATTCAATTTTGCTAATTCCATCTGATATTCTCTCTACTTTTAATATATTTTTATAAGCTGTTATTAATATAAGGAAGCCTACTCCTCTCTCTCTCTCTCTCTCTCTCTCTCTCTCTCTCTCTCTCTCTCTCTCTCTCTCTCTCTCTCTCTCTCTCTCTCTCTCTCTCTCTCTCTCTCTACTATCTCGTTCTCTCTCTAGTGTTTCATTATTTTCTATATAGAACATGTCCATTCTGTAATTTGTGTTCTCTCATTTTCTCTCTGCTAGGCTCAATCCCAAGATGTCCCACTAAATCCTTTCTAGTTCGTTCATTAGTTCAGCACATTCCCCTCTGCAATTGAACCAATATTGCCAGGTTCTTTTCCTGTTCAAGATCAGATATTCTTTTCACACACCACCCTTAGTTGAAAATAGATTTTCTCTTTCAAAACTCTGCATTTCATCTATCTATCTATCTATCTATCTATCTATCCATCTATCTATCTCTATCTATCTATCTATCTATCTATCTATCTATCTATCTATCTATCTATCTATCTATCTATCTATCTATCTATCTATCTATCTTAGTGGCGTGTGCAGAGGGGGATGAGAAGCTATACATCCATCCCCTGAAATTTTGAGTTCAAAATTATATCAAAATTTTTAAATGAAAGCTATGAAAACTAGCAAAAAACAGAAAATTCAGCCCCGCCGAAAAAACTATTGTATCTATCTATCTATCTATCTATCTATCTATCTATCTATCTATTATCTATTTATATATATATATATATATATATATATATATATATATATATATATATATACTATCATATCTATATATATATATATATATATATATATATATATATATATATATATATATATATATTAGAGAGAGATAGTAGAAGTTATTTTTATGAATCAATAAAATTAATAAAATCTAGGTAAAAGAATATTATGGTAAACTTTTGAGCCTTTACTATACCAACCCAAAATCCCAAACTCCAACCCCGTATCACCCTCATCAACTTAGAGGGGGAGGAGATTAAAGTCTAATTGATAAATAAATTAATTAAGTTAGTCGTTTCGAATCCTTTGTGAATAAACAGGAACTGGACTCATAAAAATAAGCTTTAGGAACCATTTTAGGCTACGTTCTTCTAGCGGGACCATCACTAGATTTTCCCATCATAAATAAAATAAGATAGCCTAAGTTCCTAGCTACAATAATAATAATAATAATAATAATAATAATAATAATAATAATAATAATAATAATAATAATAATAATAATAATAATAATAAAATTTATAATAATCATACTAATATTATAAATGAATGTAAAAATTAATTAAGATAAGAAGAAGAAGATAATAGTAACAAGAATAATAACAACAATATAGCATAAATAATCGTCAAAGTAATATTGTAAATAAACAATTATAAAAATAATTTGGAGAATAGTAATAATATTAATAATAGTAATAATTTTTAATATCAATTGTAATAAATAAGTCTAAGAAAGATGATAATATTAATGTTATTATTATTATTATTATTATTATTATTATTATTATTATTATTATTATTATTATTATTATTATTATTATTATTATTATTATTATTTTTAAAAAGATTGCCTCTTTCAATACTTTCTATATAGCATATATATCATATATATATATATATATATATATATATATATATATATATATATATATATATATATATATATATATATATCATATATATATATATATATATATACTACTATATCGAATATATATATATATATATACTATTTAAATAAAAAATTCTTCATCTTGATCTCTCAACAAAAAATGATTGATAACTTCCTTCGTTTATATTGTGTAGCTATTATGAACATTCATTAATTAAAGTCAGTTCTGTTAGGATTTCTTCTCCTGTAGGATTGAAAAAGTAAGTTTTGAGCCTTTTTAGAGTAGAGAGATTTTTTTTTCAGTGTACGTTTTGATTAAATGCTTAAGTCTTTAACAATCCAAATGTGACACACACCATAAACACTACGAATATTACAGAGAATACTTTAAAAAAAAAAATCCAAAATGACATCCACACAACTAGCGTCGGAGTCATCAAGAGGGGTGGCTTCCAAAGATAGCTTCTTATCTAATCCATCCTCCATCAACTCTTGGAAGTTTACGGCCACCGGTAGTGGCGTTGATTTGTTGATTTTTTGATTTGTTGATTTGCTGACTTGTTGACTTGTTCTGCCACACCATCTTCTGTCTTCATTAATTTCTGCAAAACCTTCGCGGTCTTAAATCTAATTTCGACAATGCCGAGCACCACCTCTCTTCTAGAAGTCACTTCTTGTTCTTAACTGAAACTCAAGTGCTTGAGTGCTCCAACAGCAAACCCTACTCTTCTCCCTCCAAGTGCCTCTGTCCTCAATTTTCAGACAAAGACAGATGTTGTGCATTTGTACTAACAAAGTAATATGTTTTCATGTTTCTAATTTGGACTCTTCTGAATTTTATGCTTTATGACATAAGTAATCATGTCAATTTACAACTAAATTTAACTATTCTATCTATTTATAACTTAACTCTACTGACTATCCTAAATTCTTTAACTATTTAAACTGCAAAATAGAGCATACTCTCTCTTCTTCTCCTCTCTTAGAAATCATCAATGCTTTCCTCTAGTTCTCATTATACTGCTGATGAACTTGTCTATCATTTCTTTATCTAGAATGACCTTGACTAGTTGATGCAGCTCCTTATTCGTATCTCTGATCGTCTTAGAGATGAACTCAACATTCTCGACCTTTACCTAACTTCCAATCCTTCTCCCTATTTTGTTAAACTCTTTCCTCCTCTGGGTTACTCCTGGGTTACTTCTGTATCCTGTTCTATCTTTTTTAAGTCCTCAGCAAGAAACACCCACGCCTACGTTTCTGGAACTTAGATGCCTGTGAACTGCTCAGACTTTCGGTCTTAGTTCTTTGATTTCCTATGGAATGAATACTGTTTTGGTGAGAGGGGTTCCTTGAAGCGTGCAGAAGGCATAATTGAAGTGGTTCTCCCTGGCATGGAGGCGTATATTCCATATTATTTCCCCTTCAACTAAAACAAACAAACCTTAGTTTAGTTCTGCTTGTTCTAGTGATATCCGCTGAGGGGCGCTGCTTTCACGAAGTCCCGTTCGTCTTCGAACTTCAGAAACTCGTGTATTTTATATTTCATCAAGGAATCATGCATAATTTTCAAAACTTTTTCCCCCCATAGAAAATACAACGATTTTTCTGGTTCCTCTTTCTCACATCCTTTCTGACATTTTGTAATAAAAAATGTTATCTCTAACTGTGCTTCTTCCTCTTTCCATCCTCTAGCATCATCCGATGGCACGACTGCCATTTTACATTCTGCTGAAGCTGAAATTCTTTGCTTAAACTTTTGCCTCTAACTCCACTCTTGACGATTCCGGAGTTATTCCTCCTCATCTACCCCCACCCAACTCATTTATGCCTATTATTATTATTATTATTATTATTATTATTATTATTATTATTATTATTATTATTATTATTATTATTATTATTATTATTATTATTATTATTATTATTATTGTTGTTGTATTATTATTATTATTATTACGACATTATTATTACGACATTATTATTATTACATTATTATTATTATTATTATTATTATTATTATTATTATTATTGTTATTATTATTATTTCTTTCAAGGATCTTATTTATGTTCTCTCTGAGTTTAAAACTAAAATCTCAATTCTTCTAACCCAATATCTGATCTCTAGTATGACTTTCGTAAGAAAGCTCTATTGGTGATCTCCTTTCTCTTCTCTCTAATTTATTGGTCCTCTCTTATTCGGCATTTTTGTGAATCTTTTGGTGTGGCGCTAGACATATCAAAAGTATTCGATAGAGTCTGGCACAAAACTTTGATTTCCAAGATTCCCTCCTTCGGTATCTATCCTTCACGCTGATTTTCTTTCAGATTGTTCTACAGCAGATGTTGTAGAGGACCACCGTTCATCCTTTAAATCTATAGATAGTGGTGTTTCTCAGGGTTTTGTCCTATAATACTGACACATTTGGGTAAAAGGCCAAAACAATCAGCATCCTCAACGATTTAGAACATTTGATTAAGGAACCTACACATACACCACATCCTCCTAACTAATTCATGAAAACCTTCGACTTGTGCTTCACTACTTCTTCTCTTTGCAAATACACAACTTTTCCCTCCTATCGGTAACTCAGACCACAATCATGTTGCTCTTAGTTATAAACGTACTTTCTGGAACTTTAAGCAGGCTAATTGGATTGGGGGGCATTACGTCGCTTCTTTGTTATCTACCCTTGGTGTGAATTCTGTTCTGACTAGGATCTTCAGTAACTGCTGAAAGGAAGGGGTCGTAATCTCTGAGGGAATGAGCAGGTTTATTCCATCTTCTCCTAAATATTTTTCTTCTCACAATCCGTGGTTCGATGACACTGGTTCTCGTGAACTTCAGAATACAGACTATGGAATGGAAGAACTCTCCTTTTCCAATCGCTCTTACTAATTTTCGTTTAGCTTGGAACCGTTGCAGGGATATTATTCTTCAGGTTAAGCGTGCTTTCACCAAAAGGTAGTGTGAACTGTGCTGACATCCTTCAATCTCCTGCTGATAAAATTTCTGGCCCCTTGCCAAAACATCTTTAAGGACTATGTAAATCTGTCTTTCCTCCTTTTATTCGCTCTGACAGATCTGTATCTAATACTCGTTCTGTAAAGGCTAATTATCGACCTCCTTTTTCAATCTAATTCCACTCTGGAAGTTTCTGGCAACCATCTTCCTTTTTTTTCTCCTCTCAGGTGTCCCATGGCTCCGCCTATGATTACACATGATCGGGTATGAGATCCGGAGATTTATAGACGTCAGAAAGGCTATTGGCCTGGACGGCATTCCTCCTCGTGTTTTGAGGGAGTTTGCTTTTGAGTTGGCGCCTGTCCTCGTTCAGCTGTACTCTCTATTCCTTAATAATAACACTTTCCCTCAATGCTGGAAGGGCTCATATGTTCAATCGATTCCAAAGATGGGTAGTCGTCCTGATCCTTCTAACTATCTTCCTATAACTCTCACTTGTATTCTGTCCAAAATCTTTGAAACTCTCCTCAACTCCTATTTCCTAGATCATCTGGAATCTCATTCCTTCCTTTCAGATCACTAGTATGGTTTCAAGCGTTGAAGGTCAAATGGTGACATTCTTTCCTATTTCACTGACTTATGGTCTTCTACCCTTAGGGACTATGAGTTGTCGTGTGTGTTGGTGCTTGACATATTGAAAGCCTTTGATCGAGTATGGCATGGGTCACTGCTCCCTAAGTTCCCTTCCTTGGAATTTCTTCCTTCTCTATGCACACTTAAGACTAGTTTTCTCTCAGATCGTTCCCTATCGGCACTTGTTAATGGAGCGACCTCTTCTTCCTTTCTGTTTATTATGGTGTTCCGAGAGGTTCTGTTTTATCTCTAACTTTATTCTTACTTTTAATTAACGAATTTCTAAGATGCACTTAAAACTCTGTTCATTCTTATGCAGATGTTCGCTTATTCTACCTTCAATTCAATTGCTCCTTTTTTTGCGTCTAGAGTTGCTTCTCGACTTTAGCTTTCCGATTCTATTCTCTCAGGACTGGATGGTATTTCCCAGTGGGAGAGCCTCAACCTTGCGAAATTCAACTTCAAAAACTTAACTTCTTCACATCTCCCTCTCAAAAACAATTCCCAGTTTTCTGTCTTCTTCGACGGCTCTCCCGTCTCACATGTGGACAACATAAACATTCTTGGTCTGAACATAAGCAATAAACTATCTTGGAAACCTTATATCGCAATGGCTGCTAAGGTGGCCTCAAAAAAGCTGGTAGTTCTGTTCAGGTTGAGGGATATTTTCCTTCCGAATAGTTCTCCAATTATATAAGGGTCATATCCGCCCTTGTATGGAGTCCTGTTTTCACATTTTGGGGTCTTCAGTTCCACCATTCTTTTTGATAGGGTTAAATCTAAGGCTAAAAGAATAATAAATTGCCCCCTATTTTTCAACTCCTAGGATCCTCTATCTCTGTGACGTGACGTTGATGCACTATCTCTTTACTATAGGTACTACAACCAGGGCCCTCTTAACCATTCATTCAGCCCTAGGCAAAAAAAAATTCACCTATATGTAAAATTATATATATATATATATATATATATAT
>JABUQX010116359.1:35000-40000 GCA_015478945.1 Trachelipus rathkii | reverse complement strand
ATTTTTTACGCTGTGGAGAAAATATTATTTTTTTCTTTTTATATCCTTTTTAGGGGTTCGAGCCGAACGGAGGGACAGAGGGGGGACGAAGTCCCCCCCGTTCGTCCCCGGTTAGGCCGAGAAACCCCGACTCTATCTATCTTTCTTGTTTACCCGGAGAATTTCGTTAGTTAAAAAAAAAAAAATCAACCTTTGCATCTTTGTTTCCCCAGTCGGAGTAACGAGCATGTTCGATTTCTCAAAAAAGTAATTTTTTTCAATTTTAAACCAAATTAAATTTTTAAAAAGCGTTATTTTTTTTCTATTTTTTTTTTTTTAATTTCCGAGACGGTAAAAATGTCTCTTGATTAATTAAATAATACTTATTTCTTGCTAGCTATTATAGTTTTTTAGATTACATGCCTGGCCTTTTTCGGGATGCGCTGACCTATATATATATATATATAAATATATAATATATATATATATATAGAAATATATATATATATATATATATATATATATATATTATATATATATTATATCTATAGGAACTTTGTCCTTTAAAAGAAAGATAACAATAAATTAAACGAAATTTATCGATTTTTTCGGATTATTTCAAGGCAATAGTGCTTAGTTGCCAATAAGTTTTTTTTTTTTAACTAAAGGAATACCCAAGATTAATCGCAAAGTTGGAAAGAGTCTGGGTCTCTCGCCTTCCGGGGGACGACGGGGGGGGGGAGACTTCGTCCCCACTCTGTCCCTCCGTCGGCTCCGAGCCCCTTAAAAAAGAATAAAAGAAAATATAAAAAATTAAACATGATATAAAAAAAGCAACTTGTGGAACTTTTCGCAATCTTTCTATTGAGTTTTAGCTAACACGTGACACTGCAGCAGCTGCACGAGCAGAGTTCTGCTATTTTTGATCATCACTCCACTTTATGGAACTCCTTTTAAAGATAAGTGGCCTATATATATATATATTATATATATATATATATAATATAATATATATATATATATATATATAATATATATATATATATAATAATATATGAACTTGGGAACTTGTCCTTTAAAAGGAAGTAAACCGATTATATATCGAACGAACGATGTAATCGCATTTTTTCAAGATTATTTCAAGGCAATAGTGCTTTCAAAGTTGCCAATAATTTTTTTTTTACTAAAGGAAATACCAGATTAATGCAAAGCGTGGAAAGAGTCAGGTCCTCTGGGCCTCAAGCGCGGGGGACGACGGGGGTACTTCGTCCCCCCTCTGTTCCACCGTCTGCTCGAGCCCCTTAAAAAAAATTAAAAATTAAACATGATAAAAAAAAGCAACCTTTGTGGTAACTCTCGCGCTCTTTCTATTTGAGTTTAGCTAACACGTGGACACTGCAGGCTCACGAGTTACGGTTCGGCGAATTTTCGAATATAATGTCTTTTATGTACTCCTTTTAAAGGACAAGTGCCAATATTATATATATATATATAATATATATATTATATATTATATATTATTAATATATATATATATATATATATATATATATAGTTGTTAGTGTGAGATATATATGATATATATATAATAATATATATATAATATATATATTCAAAAAATTTATTTTCAAATTAACACTTAATTATAAGTATATTCCATACCTTATAAAGACTTCAATTTAACTTATTTTTGTTGAAACAAATGATTTTACCCGGTCATATACCAGCACAAATATGATCTTAGGATCAATAATATAAATTCGGCTCTCACTTTCCATAGAACCAACCATAAAGATTTTATTCATGTTATTTATTGCAATAGAATGGATTGACACTTAGATACCAATCTTAGAAACCAGTTCTAATCATTTGTGTATAAAGAATTGGCGATAATTATAATAAACAGCAGGGTGAAACTAAGATAGATTCGATACAGTTGAATGTAATGAAGGATACATACTTCTATAAAAAAAAAATAACAGAAAAAACCAACCAACTTCAAAATTTACAGACAGTCTGAAACTCTCGATCTTTGACTCTCGTTGATTGCTTGACCACCTACCTGAAGAGGTCTCTCCACATAGAGACAAAGCTTGTAGTTGTACAGATGCTTTCATTTTTAAGTAGAAAGTGTTAATTTGAAAATCAATTATGTGATAATAGTTGGAAAATTTGAGATACCGCTAGTGCTTAAATTTAGGATGAATAAAAAGTTTCTAAAAGTGCGATAAATTTATTAATTTAACTTTTGAATTTAGCAGAAAATTTCCATTAAAATTTACACAAAGAAGATGCACATTTGCTTAAATATTATATATATATATATATATTTATATATATATATATATTATATATATATATATAATATATTAATAGTATATATTAATATAGTATATATATATATCATAGGCACTTTCCCCTTTAAAGGATCTGTTACATAAAAATGTTAACATATTCGAAATATCGCTGAACCCTAATCGTCTAAACCATACACTGGTGACGTTGATTAACTTAAAACTCCAATAGAAGAAGAGGAAAAAAGTTGCCACAATAAATGAAATTCATTATCATGTATTTTTAATATGTTAATTTTGTTTTCATTGTTTTTTATTATTTATTAAGGGGCTTCGAGCCGACGGTGGGACGTCCCCCCGTCGTCCCCCGCGGAGGCGAGAGACCCTGACTCTTTGACATCTTGGCGATTTTATCTTGGGTATCCTTAGTTTAAAAAAATAAAAAAACTTATTGGCAACCTTGTCGCTCTATATTGCCTTGAATAATCGAAAAAATCGATTACATCGCTCGTTCGATATATATCGGTTAACATCCTTTTTAAGCGAAAGTTCCTATATATATATTATATATATATATATATATATATATATATATATATATTAATATATATAATATATAATATTATATATATATATATATATTATATATAATATTATATATATATATAGATTATATATATATATATATATATATATATATATAGTTAAATAAGTAAGATTAAAAATAATTACATTATATAAACGTTAATTAAAGGTTGTTAGAGTTTAGTTAGTTTACATAGATTTAAACTATTTTATAAAATGAGTTGTTAGTTTATAAACTATTTTAACTTTTTTTTTAAATATTTTTAGAGGTATGAAGCTGCTTTAATAATAGTTTTAATTTGACTTTAGGCATTTTCACTTTGATTTTATGAAATGTAATAAAATTATTACTAATAAAAATTTAAAATTATATATGCTAAAATCTGGCAACAAAAAGCAGGTCAAATGTTCCTGCGAGATTAAAGTAGCTTCACTTGCGAGATAGTCAAATATTTCATCACTTTTTTTGTCAGCAGTTGCTGCGTAAACCACGTTTACAAATTGTTGAAAAAGTTGTTTAAGAAGACTTGTTTAAATAGTCGTAGATATTCTCGAAGGTCTTGTGTTAGTCGTAAGCATTATTATTTGTGAAGGTTTAAATCGATAGCCTTATCTTTAATTTGTGACAAACCGTATGCAAACGACTTGCACTTGTACTGTATTTGTGGATAATCAGACGACTTAATCTAAAGTTGTTTTAGAAGAATAGTCAAACCGTTAACTTAGACATATTCTTGCAACGATACAAACTAAATATCTTGGAGGCAAGAAACGATTTTACCAAAAAGTCGTTTCAAGCTGTGAGAAACCACAACTTTCTCAATCAGCTTTTACTAAAAATAACCATCGTATTTAAGGCAAATATTAAACTGCCTTAGCCTCCAGGAAAATAAACCTCTATTTGCTCTCTATAATGCAATGTAAGTAGATTAGTCTTTATTCGCAATCATAATTTAAGTTGCCATTGAGTTAAATAATCGTTAACTCAAACTGCGCATTGCATAACATGGGCAAATTATTTAATACTTTACGTAATATAATCACCAATTATATTAACGTGCTTAATAAATTACAAAGCAATCGACGATTGTTTTATCTTGAGAAAGTTACTAGTTAATCATAGTTTCTCACTGCAGACTTTTACTGCAGTGAAGTTAACCAATCGATAATTTAAACTAAACATTTCATAACATGGGCATATTATTTAATACTTTACGTAATATAATTACCAATTATATTAACGTGCTTAATAAATTACAAAGCAATCGACGATTGTTTTATCTTGAGAAAGTTACTAGTTTCTCATAGTTTCTCACTGCAGACTTGTACTGCAGGTAACTTGAGAAGGTTTTCGTACTTAACCTTATTTGCTTAAGTAAGTTGCGACTTGAAGACTTTTACGTTTTCCAAGTTTATAGCAAAGAAATTTACTTGGGAATCTTTTTCTCACTGCAGACTTGAACTGCAGTTATCTTGAGTAAACTTTTTTGAATTTAAAAAATCTTTTTGCGTTAAAGTTAGTCACACTTTACTAAAAATATTTAGTCATAAAATAATTTAAAAAGAATTTATATAAATTACTTCTCGAACAGTCATTTTTTTATTTAATAAAAATACAATTATTAAATAAAAATACAAATAAAAAATACAAAAATAAAAATAAAAATTAATAAATAAATAAATAAATAAAAAAAAAATAAATAAAAATAAATAAAAAAAAAAAAAAAAAAAAAAAAAAAAAAAAAAAAAAAAAAAAAAAAAAATAAAAAAATAAAAAAAAAATAAAAAAATAAAAAAATAAAATAAAATAAAATAAATATAAATAAATAAATAATAAATAAATAAATATAAATAAATAAAAAAAAATAAATAAAATAAATAAAAAATAAAAAAAATAAAAAAAAAAAATTAAATAAAAATATATAAAATAAAGATAAAAATATAAAAAATAAATATAAACCGATAAAAATAAATAAATATAAATAAAAAAAATGAAAATAAATATAATTAAATATAAGTAAATAAAAATAAATATAAAAACAAATAAAAAAAAAAATAAATAAATAAATAAAAAATAAATAAAAAAAAATTTAATAAAAAAAAATAAATAAAATAAAAAATAAAAATAATAAATAAAATAAA
>JABUQX010116359.1:0-27500 GCA_015478945.1 Trachelipus rathkii | reverse complement strand
GTGTGCCCAAAGAGTGTTTCAACACAAATAATAAAATTAAAATTGTTCCTCATAATAAAAAAAAAACATATATATATATATATATATATATATATATATATATAATATATATATATATATATATATATATTATATATAATATATATATATATATATATATATATATACTTTGATAAATTTGGCTAGAATTGTGCTAGCACTAAACTATAACTTTAAACTGCTGAAACTTGTTAGATTTGTTCATAAGAGATCAAGGTGTTTTCCCTGGAAGTTTGATATTGCTACATCTAGTTTTTTAATTATATCAACTACAAGTTCATGGAAGGAAATGTTTCTTTTTTTTTTTTATCAAGAAGAAAGGTCATATTTAATGACGTCATAATGATGTCAAATAGGGATTATTGTATCTTCGTTAACAGGGGATTCTTCTTGGAAAATGGGGCTTCTATGGATTCCTCAAATCTTATATTTTATTCTGTGAAAGTTTCATGTTGTGGATTGACCTAGTCAGGTCAGGTCATGTCATGCCAAAAGTCGCAGCAATTCTGATATCAATGACAAAAATTATATAACATTTCCAATAACTTAAGAAACATATAATATTATTTCAAACAAATTGAAATAAAAATAAACTTGCCGAAACATCATTGTATTTAATCGCAAGATCATTCTCGCCATCAAACCTGATGACGTATTCTCGATGGGGTATTCTCGATGGTTGAAGTCGACGACTTCTCCACTGAAATAGAGAGTCGACTTCGGCCATCTAGCCATCACTCCCTCCCCAACATCAAAGCGGCGAGGATGAGTAGCTCGTCCAGGCATTTTCATCTAATAAAATAATTCAAAAAAATAAAAATGTAAAATGACAAGTATATGTGAAGAATTTTCTCAATAATAATATCTTTAATGAAAAAGTAATACTTGGTAAATTTTTAAATTGTGCATGTATATGATATTTATATAACAGCCTACATAATTCAATAATATATAGAACTGCTGAACAGAACATTAAAGGTCATTTTATATGTTTCGTATTTAATGTTAAATTTTCAATCCCAAAAATAAAATGAACAAATAAAGTTGAGAATATAAATTTAAAGTAAATTTCTTATAAAAAAAATATTAATACTATTTAAATTCAAAATAGTGTGAAGTGTAAAAAGTGATAGTAAATAAAAGATTTCTAACAAAAAAAAATGTAAAATGAATGAAGAAAGGAATAGAAAAGACAATAAAAAAAAAGCAAATGGATAGAAAAAAGAAACAGAAAAAGAAGAATTATGGATAATAAAGGTTTTTATGTACAAGGACTCTACTCTAAAATTTTAAGTTCTTCGTAAATAGAAACATGTTGGAGGATAGTAAAGTTATTAATGGATATAGGCGTTTAGTAAAATCGGAATGATCTCTGATAGCTGAATTCATTGGTTGAGAAATAGGATGATTAAAATACGAGAGGAGATGCCCATGTGCTTGAAGGCTCTCATTTTAAGCTGTAGGCTGGTTTGGTCTACATAGTCGACATCACAGTCGGCACAACTGTATTTGTAATTTATATTTTTAACTTTATTTGTTCATTCTATTTTTGACATTGAAAATGCATTAAAATTAAATACGAAACGTCTAAAATAAGTGTATTTTTCGCATATTATAATATATATATATATAATATATATATATATATATATTATATAATTATATATATATATATATAATATATATATATATATATATATATATACTATATACATTATACAATATATACGCTTTGGCTAATTTTTAATTAAATAAAAAGTTTTATAATCATATAGATGTAAATATTGAAGATCTTATGTAAATATTGAAGATCTAGTTATATAAAAATTTTTTAACTTTAGAAATTGCATTCCTTTAAAAATTGCATTCCTTTAAAAATTTCTAATTCAAAAGATGATGAAAAGATCCGGTCTCCCAGAGTTTACACTCCATTTGTTGAAAAGCTGATTCATAAAATAGTCACACAAACGGGTTGATAAAGAAGTTGTTCTCAAGCTTAAAGAACTTCATAAATATTTTATAAATCCACATTTAAAAATATATATGGATGAATGCGTTTTGAACTTCTGAAAGGTTAAAAACTTTTTAATATAGTTCCTCAAGGAGGTTGGACCCATAAGTATTATCAGAACACGGTTAAATCACATATGAGAGAACAGATTCAATCGATTCTTTTGTTGAACAGAGATCATTCCATGGTCAGTGAAGATGAAATAATATTGGGTGAAGTGAAGAAATCACATGAAAACCAGAAGTAGCTTTTTAAAAGCAATCATACTAGGTTGATTTTAGAAACTAGGAATACTGAAAATACTCTAAAATTCTCTGCAGGTGTATTTGAAATAGGAGGAGATTAATATTTCTGAAATTAAATTGCTTGTAGCAACCCCATATTAATAAAAGAACTGAAAATTATCAGAGTTGCTTGTTAATGATATATCAGCAGTAAGACCACATGGATCGTGTGATTTTCCTATGTCTTTAGAGTTTAGATGTACGAAAAGATTTCTCAATAACTACATCTACTTCAGGAGGGTTCTCTTTCAGAAATAGATACCTCCACATATAAAATAAAACAAATCCCCCAAGACCTATAAATACCAGTGCGGCATCTAGATTAGGTAATTTTGACAGTTATATTGGGGTGAGTAAAATACTTCAAAAGTTTCTACTGATGATTCTACTTCTCATTCCCATATTGGTGATGTAAATGAAATGGGAATCACTGCCGTTATATTTAATAATAAGAGTCGAAAAACCCATAAACCTGAATCTATTTTTATCACAATTTCCAACCGCATTGTAAGTAAATGCAGGGCATGATTTTGGATTTCGGACAAGCTTAGATTCTCCATTACTCAATGCATCGTCAACAACTCCCGGAAATATGCCCTCGGAAACCATATTAATGCGCGTCAGTTAACAACAAGAAATTGTAGCGAATTTCAAAATTCTTCGTTATTTATAATTCCATCATCCAAGTATAAGTTTCGTGGCCGTCGGTGTTACGGTTCTAGTTTTACCTAACGTTTATTTTCATATGAAAAATGGTAATGTAATATATATATATATATTATATATATATATTTATAAAAATTTATATATATATATATATATATATATATATATATATATATATATATATATATATATATATATTATATAATATATATGATATAATAAAATTAATACGGTGTGAAGCAGTTACCGTGCAGGGCGGAGCAAGGTTAAGTGAAGCGTATTTAATTTTTTTTTTTTTTTTTTTTTAAGATTGCATAATAAAATACAAAAGGTAAAATAAAAGAAAACATAAAATTGATTAGCCGATGCAAAGTAAATACCTCAATTTCCTGTGACGTGAATGTTTTCATTAGCCTATGCTAAGTAAATTCCTCAATTTCCTGTGACGTGAATGTTTTCAAAGCAGTCTTGGCATAAGTAGAGCTTTCCTGGACAGCCATCACAGAAGGTTTAAACATTCTTTGCTTTGGTTCTTGTCACTGTTTTTCCTTTTTCTTTCATTTTTTCATAGCACCCCTTGCATCGCATTCTTGTTTTTCTCCCATTTTCATCTATATTTTCATCAATCTCTGAGAAGTCCCATCCACATTATGAGCCCAAAAAACTTTTTCATTTCTTGCTTTGATGTTGCCTCCCACTTGTTCAGTCGACATTTTGGTGTGTCAATTCCTTTCTGAATCATTTGTCTAGCATATAAATTTGTTTCATCAACCAGAAGATCCAATATGCTTTCATCAAGAAATAAAGAGAAAGCATCAAATGGTGTAAAGTCAGTAGGCAAATCGATATTTACTCCGCTTCTCCCACTAAACAGTTCTTCATTTTCTGCTTGCTCTTCAAAAGACCAATCTTGAATGGCTTGTTCTATATCGACTAAATCTTCATCTTCACCCGAACTAAATGCTTCGAAAGAAGGTTCGTAATGAGGGTCCACATCTGAATCATCAATATCAGATTCTTCTTCAAGCTGTCGATGAAGTTCTGACACAATTTAATCGTAAAACAGTTGCTTTCTTTTCTTCATTTTTAATAATTTTTAATATTTAATTATTTTACGTATTTTAGCTCTGAAAATTATAGGAAATGTAAAAAGAACAAGAAAAAATAAGAAAAAAGATGTCGCACATATGTGTGTGTGACTTGGCCTGTCACACATATGAGTTGACATGTCGTACTTATGTGTTTGAAATGACCGATGTCACACACATATGAGTGACACAAAAAAAGTTAAAGATCTCGGTAAATACTTTGTACCTTTACGAATTTCAGCTACCATATGATTTCATTAATCATAACCTACCTAAAAATGCAAAAATCTTAACGTGGCCTCCGGAGAAGTTTTACCGATTTACCCGTGGCAGTCAATGTGTTAAGGTATGACACTACACTTATCACAGAATCACGTAAAGATTCTTCAGACAATCGTAATTCATTTGCAAATCAAAGTAGGGATTTCGTTTTAAGTGGAAGTTCTCTTTCGAATTTTGAAAATTCTAAAGCTGAAAACATTCCTATCGATATGAAGACATCGTTGATCCAGCTGAATCAAATTCACAATCTGATTGTTATCCTAAAAAAAATACGGCAAACTATTGACAAACAACTTGGTAATAAATAAGGTTGTGGATTTAATAAATGAAAATAGTGTTGGTATGAGAGATACTCCTGGACAATTTATTCCTTCAATTTCATCTCATCCTCATGGACAGATTACTAAGAGATTTTCTCTTTTAAATTCACATCTCACTTGACATTCTTCTAGTAATCCCTGAAATTTCCATTCTGCATCATCTTCAAACCCTATCCCTGCTGACAATTCTAATAATTCAATATTTCCCAGTAGAGAATCGAGAGATTTTGACAAGATATCTACATTGCTGATGATCTCGACAAAGTCCGAATATTGAAGAAATACATAGTCTCATTGTTTTTAATGAAAAGTATTAATCCTATTTACTATGTACAAGTCTAAATTCTTCCAAAAAGTGAATTAAGGAAGGTTGATGTTATTCGCAGAATTGCAAATGATCAGGACAAACCTATTCAGCTAGGACAAAAAGGAGTGGTAGTGCCGCAAGTTAGAGATAAACAAAAGTGGGGAAAAAACATTGGTTTAAAAACAATCTTAAGCAGACAAATTGGGCGATTGTTGAAATTCAAATTATTCGAAATCTTTTTCTATCCATAGAAAAAAACCGTTCTTTTTTCGGGATAATCCCATCCAAGAAGGGGAAATTAATTATGCATAAATATATCAATGCACAAAAATATAATTTTCCAAAAATTTTAATATACCTAATCAAAATGCATAAGAAAATCATCAGTCATAAGGAGGTTATAAACTTGTGAAGCCATATAATAATAGTATAGATGAAAGTTTTTCTTCAGCATATTCTAATACAGAAAACACAAATGATTTAAGATCCGATACTTATTCAAAACAACCTTCGAATAGAGAAGTACCTCAAAAAGATCTTCCAAGATTCTCGGTCAGACCATAAAAAAGACACTCGATCGTAGTATATTTCAAGGGGTCCGCGATCCTATGCACAATGATAGAGATAACTGCAATAGGCAATTTATACCCAATTATTCTCGTGATCAGTCACTAATACACCGGCGATACTCTAATGTTCCTCATGTGGATTCTGGACATTATGTTGGTCAAAAGCTAAAGCTTCAAGGAATGAATATCCTCCTTCATTAAATGAAAAAGTAGACGATCCGAATTTGTTACCTTTACTACTAGCTAATAGTAATCCTCATTTAACAGCTGAAATTGAAGGAGACATAACTATTCAGTTTTTTGAGAAAGACCGAAGATTAGATAAAACAACATTTGCTAGAGGTCGTGTACCAAGGTTTTTTCAAAGCCATACCTGTGTTCAGTTATCACCTTATTCAGGTACAGCTCACTATGATACATTTCCAGCAATAGTTACCCAAAATTCGAAGATTGGAAGCTCATTTATATGCTTAATTATGCTGTATCTTCCTAGTTGTACTAACTCCAGTCACATAAATTTTTTGATTACCATTTACTCAGAGATCTCTACATTGAATTAACTAATACATATAAATGCAAATGAACTGCATATGTTCTATTTCCCAACCATGCCTGTGGCAAAGAAACTCAAGAATGAAAATGACAAGACAATACTAATCATAAAATTTATCTGTAAATTGGCTATGTTGGTGCTTTAAAGCAAGCAAAAGTAAGGCATGGTGTTCAGAATTTTGTTAAAGATTTTTTGATATTCCATCAAGACCTGTTGGGACTGAAAATCCGTTTTATAATCCAGGGTTAAATCTTGAACTTGTCACATCCACTCAGTCCTTCAGTACCTCAGAAGAGTACTGATAATGAAAAATGCTTCGAGGAACCACCTTTATAGAAGTTCAGATTAGTCCTGATTATGAAGAATGCAATGAAGAACCAGAGAATGATGAATCCTGTGCGCAAGAAAATTTTAAAGTCCTTTTGTTGTGAATGTTGATCTCAAGAGTTTCAAAAAGATTAAAGAATTTTAAAGTTCCCAAGATAAAAGATCCTTCAGTTCATGACCCCAAAAACAAAAATTAATTCTAAAACTGCCAAAAATAAAATTACTTCAAATGGAAATAAACCTAAAAAGCGAAAATGCAATGAACTTTCTTCAAATTCGGAACCCAAGACAAGTTTAAAAGCATCTTCAGGAGCCGAGAAAGATATAAAATATAGAATTATTAGACTAATTAATTGATTCTTATTCAGAGTGATTTTGAAAAAGATATTACAGCAAAGAAAGATATATTAAAGTCTCCAAAATATAGCCTACGCCCGAACTTGATGAAAACTTTCTGCAGATAAACCCCATAGTATACCAAACTTTAATTTCTCAGAAAATGAGTGTTGAATTCCGCTAACAAAGCCCAATAAACGAATCAGTTACTAACACTAAGTCCTACTGACAAAAGTAGAAATACGACTAAGAAGATTAGACCATTAAAACGTAACGATAAGAAAGGTTCGTGTGTTAAATAAAAAAGAGAGAGATTATGTGTACCACACAACCGAAACAGGACGGGGAAAAACAGAAAGCTATTATTACAAAGTCATGGGGAAACTAAATATACAAGGTTTAAAAATAATTTGTTTAAAAATTATTTCACCCCCAAAAAAGGCTTCGCATAATTTCTTAGCTATTAAATATTGTTTATTCTATTGTCAGTGAAGAGAAGTTACTTCGGCGAAAAGTAGAACAGAAAATCCTCCCGTTTCTCTACCTTCAAACACTTTGTCAAAAATTTCTTTTTCAACAGGAATTGTTGTGAGGACATTTTAAGGCAAAGAAATTTCTTGGATCATCTCTCCCTGAAACTGAAAAAGCATTAGACGAGATTTCTTTTAATAATTCCTTCTTTAGAGAAAATTCAAGAAACACACCATTGCCGAAGTTTTTAGTGTGCCCAAAGAGTGTGAAGAAAGAGTATTTCAACACAAATAATCGAAAATTAAAATTGTTCCTCATAATAAAAAAAAACATATATATATATATATATATATATATATATATATATATATATATATATATATATATATATATAATATATATGATATATATATATAATATATAATATATTATATATATAATATATATATAGATATATATATATATTATATGTATATATATATATATATATAATATAATACTTACTTTGATTAAATTGGCTAGAATTGTGCTAGCACTAAACTATAACTTTAAACTGCTGAAACTTGTTAGATTTGTTCATAAGAGATCAAGGTGTTTTCCCTGGAAGTTTGATATTGCTACATCTAGTTTTTTAATTATATCAACTACAAGTTCATGAAGAAATTGTTTTTTTTTTTTTTCAAGAAAAAAAATGTCATTTTTTCTGTCACTCAAATTTGAACAGTTTCGATTAAATTGTTGTATCTTCGTTAATAGGAGTTTCTTCTTGGAAAATGGCTTCTATGGATTCCTCAAGTCTTATATTTATCTGTTGAAAGTTCATGTTGTGATTGACCTAGTCAGGGTCAGTCATGTCATGCCAAAAGTCGCAGCAATTCTGATATCAATGACAAAAATTATATAACATTTCCAATAACTTAAGAAACATATAATATTATTTCAAACAAATTGAAATAAAAATAAACTTACCGAAACATCATTGTATTTAATCGCCAGATCATTCTCGCCATCAAACCTGATGAGGTATTCTCGATGGTTGAAGTCGACGACTTCTCCACTGAAATAGAGAGTCGACTTCGGCCATCTAGCCATCACTCTCTCCCCAACATCAAAGCGGCGAGGATGAGTAGCTCGTCCAGGCATTTTTTTCATCTATAAAATAATTCAAAAAAATAAAAATGTAAAAAATGACGGTACGATGGGAAGAATTTTCTCAATAATATCTTAATAGAAAAACAAACAGTAAATACTTGTAAATTTTTTTAATTGCGATCGTATATGGATATTTATATACAAACAGCGGACGGAATTCAATACTAAAAAAAATAGAATGAACAAAACATTAAAGATCATTTTATATGTTTCGTATTTTATATGTAAATTTTCAATGACTAAAATAAAATGAAATAACTAAATGCGAGACTGTAATCGGGCCGCGAGCGAAATATAAATTTAAACGAGTAAATTTTCTTATAAAAAATATTAAATACTATTAAATATTCAAAATAGGTGCGAAGTGTACAAAGTGAGAGAAATAAAGATTTCTAACACAAAATGGTTAAACACCCGTGAGAAAATCATGCGGAAGCCTAGAAAGGAATAGAACATAGACCTTAAGAAAACAAACCAACAAGCAATTATGGACAAATAGAGAAAAGAACAGAAAGTAGAATTATGAGATGAATAAGGTTTTGTACTGTACTCAGACCTACTCTAAATTTTAAATATCTCGTAATAGAAACAGTTGAGGACAGAAAAACAGAAGGAGACTAGTAAAGTTCTATTATGGATAATAGGTTTTGAAAGTAAATTAATAAATATATAATATAATAATATAACTAATATATCACTAGATATATATATATATAGTATATGATATATTATATAATATATACTATAATATAATAATAATATTAGTAATCTACTGTATAATTATATAAGTTACTATATATTATATACTATTATATATATATGATATATCATATTATAAAATTATTCTATAATATATATATATACTTTACTGATATAGTAAAATACTTATTATACTATTATTTTTTACCTATTATATATAGAGATAAATATCATAATATATGTTAGTATATACATATATATATATATTATATATACTATTTAGCTATATATATATTATATATATAGTATAATATATAACCTTTATAATTTTAATAATACTATATAATATATATATATTAATACAATATATACAATATAGAATATACATAATAGTAAAACACTAGTAATATTTATCATATAATAATATACAGTATGTATTGTTTTATAATGTATACATATTACATATAACATATTACATATAAATAAAAATTTGACAAATATAACAGGTCTTTATACATATACACGTCATGTAATTTACTAATATAATACACTGTATACATATAACTATAGATATAATAAATAGGATATATCTTAAATATAGTATTATATAGGTAATATATTACCTATATATAATATACTTACCCATTATTTTAATCTAGACCTACCACCATTCTATACATAATATAGCGTATATAACACAATATACCAGATATGTGATATATTATATCATTCTATACATCATACGTATAACATAAACATATGCATGTACATGTAACATTGTTACATGTACAATTTGTGTACTATGTACATGTACATTTTGTACATGTACTAAATGACATTTTCTTTACAAATTATTATAATTTTATTACATAATTATAAGCTATAATTGCGTGCGCATTCATTTTGAGAACAACGAAACTTTTTCAAAGAGCTATATACATAATACAATTTTAAACAATACATTATCAATTACACATTATACATATACACGATTACAAAATATCTACATTAATATAACATATACAATATATTACATATACAGTGGTATTATACTTTGTTTTAACATACATATACCAATATACATATAACATATACATATACATATATCTTGTACATATACATAGAATATATACATATAATTACACATACATAAAAATTCACAGTTTAATATATTACATATACAATATTTATAGATAAATATACAATATATATTCAGTTATACAATATTTATATACTTATATTATAATATATATTCCATTGAAGCAATATTGAAAACAAAATTGTATACAATATGTATACTAACTATTTAATACTAAATACTTTTGTATGTCTATCTATATAATATATATTATATATATATATATATATTTAATATATATATATATATATAGTATATATATATATAGTTAATAATATTAGTTTTTAAACTTGGAGAAATTGCAAAAGTCACTTTAAAAATTACAACTGCGAACAGGACAATAATGTTAATTATAGGTCACAAAAATAGAGTGAGAAGAAAAATGATGAAAAATGATAAAGACTGATAGATAGGTCCCCCAAGAGATAAGAATTAAAGTGAGATGATACGAGTTAATTTTTAAAGAGTTGCTGGAACTTTAGTTGTTAATTTTCTGAGAAAATAATGAGAAGTTTAAAATTTATCAGAATTTTTTTTTTTATTATGGAATATTAATAATTAATAAATGTTTTAATTATTATTTCAGCTTTTCCTTTGTTGATTTTAATTTGTAATTGCATTTAATTTAAATCTTTAATTTAAATGTTATATAAGTAATATACGCTTTGGCTATTTTAAACTAGAATAAAAAGTAATTTATATATAAAATATTGTAGTGTGGTAAATATATTTGAATTCATTCATTTAATATGTACACACTTATGATGAGCATATCATATAGATTATATATAATTTACAATTTTTATTAAATCATTCTAGTTGATATATTTGCAGCTTTTATTATTGATAACTTAATTAAAATAAAAATGGATTAGAAAAAAATCATTCCAGCTGCTCATCTTCACAAGATTGATCACCTTTCGAATATATGAGATTAAATAATATAACGTAATTCCTCTCATCTAGTCACCTTAAACATAACTATAGAAATATGGTTTATGTAAAAAAAGTTATAATTAAGCGAACTATTTAAAGAACTATTTCAATAAATATTTTATTTTAATATAAAATCCATCACTTTAAAATATAATGATATAGTATAATTGCTCTCCTCATTTAATACTATTATCGAAAGTTTAAATAAACTCTATATTAATATAAGTTCCTCAAAGGAGCGTTATTGGTACCTAATAAGTAGATCAGAACACGTATAGTTCATTATTATAATCACATATGTAATATTATATATAATATATATTATATAGATAAACTATATCCATAATCGTATTCTATTTGATTCTAGACACAGATACGATATCTATATTCACATAGGTTACTAGATGATAGATGAAATAATAATTGAGGTATAGTAGAATGATAAAGTATCACATTATTAAAATATACACATACAAAGATGAGTTATTTAATATAAAATAAATCATATGTATGATTTAAACTAGTAGAATTAACTAGAAAATATACTCATAAATTATCTTCATGACAGGTAGTTGAGTATATATTATTAAATATAGAGGTGAGGATATAATATTTACTTGAAAATTAAATTATCTTTGTAGCAACACTCACCCCATAATTAATAAAGAACTATTAGATATTATCAGGTTGTACTACTGATAATAACATGATAATATATATATATCAGCAGTAAACCACAGAGTAGTAGTGATATGTATATTTCCTAATGTCTTTATAAGTTATAAATAGTATCACGAAAAAGATACTCAAATTATTAACTTAACATATATACTTCTAAGTAAGGTTCTCTATTTAATATAAACCTATATTCAGAAATAGTAATATAATACTATCTCACATTAATAATAATTTAAAACCTTTGTTCTAAGACCTATATTAATAAATACCTCACAGTTGCGGCATCTAGTATTAAGTTAATAATTTTTACATTATATATTTATTAGGTGTGATATATATATAGGGGAAGGTAAAGAGTGAGCTTAGCACAAGAGAATTATTCTATGTATTGTTGACTATCTTATTATCAAAAAAAATTCCCATATATATATCAAAAGGTAGAATAATATAAGGAAATACTTTCTTAATAGAACATAAGTTGTTATTTAATCTGTGTAAATAATTAACTTTTTATTATCGAGATTCAATATAAAAATACCTATAATTATTATAGTAATATTTACTTTTATATAATTAAAACAACACAAATTTGTCACTTAAAGATCTCCGCAGTAAGTTAAATTAGCAAGTTAGTGTAAATAAAAAACTGATGATTTGTATCCTTACGTCTAAGGGCACCTGGTTGGTATTCTTTAAGTTACGGATCTGAGCATACCTGTTTTGGTTCATATTTAGCCAGGATAATGTGATTTACTGACCTCTACAGAGGACACAGATTGTATTATATGCGCTGTTATCATATTTTAAAAGGAAAATTTAAACAATAATAAATGGAAATATATACTTATGTACTTATAAGTGAAAATTTTCACTCATAAATACTTATTTTTAACGCCTTGAACGAATTTATAATGAAACGAATTCACATAATCAATACTTATTAAAATGAGTATAAGTTATGCAAATATATAGCCAATATAAAATGTGAATTTTATTATTCTAAGTTATTTACTAACGTTATATTTCATGTAGAATATAATATAGATTAATGTTTAAATATATAATATATATATTAATATTTATATAATATAATATATAAATATTAAAATCAATATAATAATAATTTATATAATATTATAATATATATAATATATATATATATATATATTATATATATATTATATATATATTTAATATATATATATATAATATATATATATATAATATTAATATATAATATATATTAATATATATACTATATATATATATATATATATTAAATATATAATTAATATTTATATATATATATAATAGTTATATATATATTATTATAATAGATATAGATATATAATAAATGATATATATTATATTATATATATAATATATAATATATAACCCACATTATAGCATAATGAATTCACTAATCTTTACGACCGGGATCCAAGGTGATTAGGGACACATTTTTTTTTTTTTATTTTTTTATTATTTATTTTATGTATATTATAATTATAAATATTATAATAATACCAAAGGTAATATTAAAAAGTGAATAAATCATATTTAAAATAGTTGAATAATTATAAGTACTAGCAAGTAAATTAACCTTTACATATATATTATCCTGTATAGACTAGTAACATAAATATGTGTGGTCAGTACGCTCCTCACTATATCCTATAGAGAGTTAATAACCGGGCTCGGAGCTTTGCCGCGCCGAGATTTCAATCAGTCCGAATATGTTTTTTCTCACAAATGAAGCCTATCTTCTCTGACGCACAAGTACAAAAGTATTTCCGCGGACTCGTACCAGCCATCCACCCAAGACCAAAGTTTTCAATATAGTAATCCCATCTACTTTATGTTTGTCAATCCTTTCTCTTTTTACCTATCTTCTATGCACTCTTTGCTCTCAGAAGCTAATACCACCCCATTATTCACCCATACATTCGCGCCCTATTCATTGTGCTTTAAATTCTCCGAGACTACAATTCATTTATATTATACTTCTTTCTGTTCAATCAATCTTTGCTCGCTGTGATCCAACTCGTCGTACTAACCATATTCCTGCGCATACCGCAAAAAGATCCGATAGGATGTCGCTGATGACTCCTTTTATGTATCGTGTGGCCCTCCGGCATCTCGGAGGCCTTTGTCGCTCCTATTCTAACCGCTTTTGAGAGCTTATTCAATACGCTGGTACGAATCATATATTGATTAGGCCTTATTTAAGTCATACTTGGTGTGACGCTTCGACTCTATGCCACATCGAGAAGTCAATGTGCTCAAGAAGCCTGTATATCATTGTCCTCAGAAAGTAAAGAAAGAAATGAGCCATCAATAGATGTCATTCCGTATCTACGCCTTAGTGCTTTCCAGATAACTCTCTAATCCGGAAGTTTGAGTGCGATCGAATGGCCGTTTCAGCGTCTCGTCGCCACTCAAGAGCGCTAGAAGGAGCGCGAATATTCCGCTCTGTCTTTGGACGGAAAAATTCTCCTTATCTCTCTAATGCTACCTATTCTTCTTGCTTAATATATTCCACATCCTTCGCTCAAAGAGCAAATGCCGCTGGCAAGTTTTTTCATAGTCCTTTCGGCTCTTTACGAAGCAAACCCAAAATTCATTCATATGGAGGCCTTATTCCTATCAAATGCAGACTAAATATATCAGATGCTCTCATAACCTCCCCTGTAGACGTATAATCTCTTCCGAAACCCAAGACTAACACAGAATTTCTTCTCTTAACCTTGCAGGTTGCAGAAATCCGCACTGCTAATCACAATCCCAAATCCTCATGGTTAATCAATCCATCCTTTCCTCCCTCTGTAATTTCCCATACTCGAAGATTCTGATCGCTATATTACTAACCCAGACTGTGAGACAATTCTTCAATTCGTCTATTTTTGTTTCATAATCCTAATATTCTCTTTCTTAACCTGTCAATAATTCTGCGAACGATTTTACTGTTATTATGCTATATGCCTCATGCCAATATCTCTCTTCTACTAGTAACATAGTATAGTCACATAAATGCACTTCTCGCACATGGGTATAAATATTACAATAGGATAATTCGAAAGTGATGGCTCCTGAAATCTATGAACGTTAGGAATGTGGGTGGCGCCGTGATGGCATTCCTCCCCGCATGAGTTGTGTTTTGACGCGGAATGTGCTTACGTTGTTTCTGCTACGCACGCCGGCCTCGTTTCCCCCTACAATATTCATTCTATGGTCTGCTAGCACTCTGAACAACCTATATCCTCCGATTGTATGATAGTCTACGCACATGTGTTCGCGAATCTCGAAGTATTCCAAAAATAAGGAAAACCGCTTCGTGACCCTCCTATCTGACCATCAATACCGACCCATTGAGTGATACCACGTGCTCTTTCGCTTGGTATGTGCGTAAACGTAAGAATTTATAGAAACTACATTATCATCAAACTCTCTATTTCAATTCTTGCCCATTCAATACTATAAGTGAATCTCTTCATCTTTCTTTACCGATCACGCCAAGCGTGAACTGTGCCTTCGCCGCGACTCTGAATGTCCTAACTCAGCAGATTATCCCATTCTCCCCCTAATCATTACTGATCCTATAGTATCTGTCTCTATACTTCTTGACAGTAAGTGAAAACAGTGGTAGATTGCCGATGTGCCCTTCGAGCTATTGACTCAGTCCAAAGTGGCATAGCTGAACAGCCGGTACATTAGTCTACAGACGGAATCAGTAAGTATTACTCTCTCAAGCTCCACTTCCTGCCTTTGTCGAGTTGTGTCGCCTCAACTTTCTCATATTGAGTAGGATTTCGTTTTCTATACATGTGAATTGTCTTCTATTTTTCTATCAAAATTCTGTTTGTCATAACATTAATACGGCTCTGTGTAAGACTAGGCACACTTCTTCCTCTCTCCTTTTCTACATGTGCAGAACTTATCGTTTGATTCCATTCCTGAATGCAATTCTAACACTCCTATGCGTTGTTCTGTTCTATTCCCCTCCTACTAAATAAATTACCTACTGTTGTGCCGCTAAAACATTCTATCTCGGAACAACACTAGCAAAACTTCATCTGATATTTTTGTCATTCAGAAGTTGGATTTTTATAAATTTGAATAGCCGTAGATGACTTATGACGACCTTTACTCTCACTTTCTTGCAACCTCAATCTAGTTTTCCATATCTGCTAGCCTTCCATCTTCTTCAGCCCCTTTACTTCTAAAATTGCCTTTCGTCTTATAATGCTCTTTGCGATTTCATACTACTCGCAGTTGCATCTTCCTTTGACATAGTATCATAGGCTCTAGCAGGTATATCATTCAGGTTTCGTGAGTAAATTCTCGACCGAATTGATGTAACTATCTAATCTTGTACAATCAATAACCTCAACTTCTAACAAAACTCTATCTTTCTAAGACATCCTGCTGTTCGTAACTTCCTATCCTTAATGCAGAAGAATTGGTTCATCTTACAATTCCTTCTCCATTGTTGACCATATAATTTAGATATCTTTCACTTGAAGAAGCACTTAAAATCACCTATAACAAAATATTGAATGTCTTAGGTGAAAACGGTCTCACATCAACTTATCATCTCGTCTCACTAAGAGGCGAAGGTCGAAAGGCTCTATATGATATGTACTGGGTTCGAGATTCTTAATATGTGACCTAGCGAGACTTTTTATCGCCATGGACAAACTTCATTCTAGCATGTATCAGGACTCAGAGACATAATGAAGGGGCTCATCCGCCCTTGTATGGAGTACTACTCTCAGATTCCAGGCTCTGGGTTCACCTGGCTTTTGGATAGGGTTCAGTCAAAAGCCAAACGACTTATAAACTGTTCTGCCACTTTTTAGTCACTTGTCCCTTCTATCTTTGCGCGCGATGTTGAGTGCTTATCGTGCGTAGTTTCTTTATAGATACCGCTAGCCCGCGACAAGGTAGGAAGTTAAATCACATCAAGTTGTGGGCGAGAACTTAATCAACCTCAGTGTTCTGTCCACCACTTTAACGTCCGCCCTACGTTTCTTTTATTCACGGCCCAAGTGCTATATAGAGCATTGTACCGACAGCGAGCGAGTTTTGTCCCATTGTTGAACATAGTTTCAGTCCTCACATTGTTGCTATCTTATACATTTACAACAATACTTTCGCTTCGTTTTTTCGTTTGAATTCTCTAATCCACCTCTTCTCACTGTAGAGTATCGCTGACACGGTAATATATAATGCTCCCACCCCTTCAAAGTCTATGATCTATCACTGCTCACATCTAGACGATAATTTAACTAATTTTATGCATTATAGAATTTTCTGATGTACGTGCTAATACAACACCCTCATGCAAATAGCATACACACAAAATGCTTCAGTGGTCGTAAGTGAGAACTCTATAAACTTGTGAAGCCATTTCTTTATAACAATTTTAAATATAGTATATTTAAAGTTTTTCTTCAACCATTCTTCAAACACATTTTAACCACATTTGATAATATTAAAGATCCGATATACTTATATCCAATACAACCTATCGAATAGAATTATAGTACCTCAATAATAATGAATACTTCCACAAGATTTACTATCTCACGGTCAGTACACCATATAAAAAAAGACTAACTCGATCGTAGTATATTTAAAGGTTATCACCGTACTATTAGATCTTTATATATGAGCACAATTGATAGAATAACTTAGCCAATAAGTAGCAATTTATATTATACCATATATATTTCTCTATGATTCACAAGTCAACTAATATAACACGTAGCTCTGTATCATCTAAATCTTTCCTCTTCGATTCTTATGCCAATATATTGATTACAATAAGCTAAAGCTTTCATAGAGGAAATTGAATTAATTTCCTCCTTATTAAATGAAAAGCTAGACGATATCCACGATTAGTTACTTTACTACTAGCTAATTATAGTAATCTATCATTTAATAACACTGAAATGTAATAGTGAAGATAGTACGTTATATTATTCAGTTTTTTTGAGAATAGACTGAATAGATTAGATTATAAAAACTCAACTCTAGGTATTATATTATACCCAGAGGTATGTTACATACCCCTACGTAATTTTATGTGAAAATCACAAGGACTATATATATATATTATCTCATAAAAATATATTAATGTAGTAGAAGAATTAGTTATAATGGTAATAATTTGAGCCTCTCTTAGGAAAAAATAGTTACAGCCTCTTAAAACTAAAATTTGCTTAAAAAATCATATTTTAAACTTTATCATATATATAATAAATATGAGTGTAGATTACATCTATATTTTGTTTAATACATTCATCGTCATCAAAAATCAGATTATAAAATCTAGGATATTTTATAGTTAGTTTATCTTAGTTAAAGACACACAGAATATAAGAACTGAGTAGAAACCCTGGAGGCACAAATATATCACAGAGAATATGAAGCTACAAGTAATAATTAACACTGAACTATGGATCTCACATGAAATCAGAACAAGTGAGCCACTGAGAAGAATAGCCACTAAAAGTAAATTTTTATATATGAGAATTGACCAGAGAATGTAAGAGAGACTGTGAGAGAATATATATCCTACTTGTTCAATAGGCTCTAATGTATACTATATTCTTCATTTCAAAATCAAGATCGATTCCTAATTTATTTCCAGAATATTTTTTCGCTTTCAATATTATTTCTTTCTTAGATTTATATATTTTTTAGAGTAATTCTGTTATTATATTTCACAGAATATAAATAAAAATATATATTTGATTTTTTTTTTATTATTATAATACAATCAAATTCTATGGTATAGTATAGTTTTACAACTTGAGAGTAGTCACTTAACTTATTCATTTTGTACAATGAATCCCCCATTTCGAATGCCGTCCATTCTATTATTATTTTTTTTTTAGCTAGTTATAGTATATATATAGTATATATATATATATAATATCTAGTGATTTTATTATACATAATAAAATCGGTAGGTGTGACAACCCTCTAGTATGAAACAATTACACAAAACATACATTTATGCTATAGAAGTCGTATAGATATACCAAGTAATACTTTATTATCAAGCTACATACTACTTGTAGTTCATATTTATACCCTCACTCATTAATAATTACAAGTTACAGAGCTCACTATAATACATTAGTCTCAGCAATAGTTACAAAATTCGCAAGATTGGAAGTACTTGTTGTCATTTCTAATACTGACTTCTCCCATGCTTCTTCCATAGTTAGTATTATCAACTAAACTTACTACTAGTCACATAAATTTTATTTGAATATAGCATTTACTTCTAGAGATCTACTAAGTATGCAAATTAACTTAAATACAGTATAAATGATATGAACTGCATATGTCTATCCAACTGCTACTGTGAGCATAAGAAACTCTTAGTTATGTCTATGTACTATTATATCAATTTATTATCATAAAAATTTAATCTGTTAAAATTGGCTAATGATTTAGTGTACTTATAAATAGATCAAGCTCAAAATTAAGCTTATAGTATGTTCAGTGAAATATTGTTATAAATAAGATATTTTTGATATCATTCCTGAAATACACACGTGGAGACTGAAAAGCCATTTGATAATAAGGTAGTATATATCTCTGAATAATTATACATCCACTCTCAGTCTACATCTTCAGGTACCTCAGAAGATACTCTGATAATGGAAAAATGCTTCGAGGACCACCTTTAGCAGTCAGATGAGTCCTATATGAAAATGACAATGAAATCACATATAGAGAAATGTAATTGAATCCTGTTGCACCAAGAAAATGTTATATATAAGTCTCGTTATAGTCAAGATCTGGTATTATATCTACAAGAGTCCAAAAAGATTGAAGAAATTTAAAGTCTCAAGATATAATTTAAGATACTCTCACTAGATGTTACTAACGACCCACAAATAATAACAAAATTTAATTCGTATAAATATACAAACTACAATAAAATAATATATTATACTCAAAGGATAAGAAAAAAAAAAAAATAGCGATAAATGCATAAAGAAAATACTATTCTGAAACGTCCAGGAAATAACCAAGCAAGAGGTGCAGTGGACAGTTAAACTTAGAACAACTGCAGAAGTTAACGATTAAAAGAAGAGTCGGAGACTTTCAATATTCTAACAATCAGGGAGTGAAAACAAGTCACAATTCTATTTCTCGTCCTCTCAGATAAAACACTGCACTGGTCTTGATTTGGGTTATGTTAGAGATATCTTGTATTGAACAAAAGATTCCGGACATCAACGACCTGAAGCAAAGATTCGCTGTTGCCATTTCCACATTTCCACTATTGATGAGGCTATGCTACAGCAAACATGGCAGAAAATCGATTACCGTCTTGATGTGCTTCGTGTAAGTAACTAGTGTGGTCCATATAGAGGTGGATTAAATGAGGCAAAACAACTTTAATTTCTACTCCTCATTATTAATAAATTTATTCAGTATGCAAAAAAAAGATATTAAACTGTTTTCAATGCTTAGAGTAATAAAAGGAGAAAAAGGGAACACACCAATGCGAGCAAAACGAGTTTAACTCAGGACTCGTAATAACAGAGAGAAAAGCTGTAATGTATATAGATGTTTTCCAAAATACAGAAGTCATATAGCAGCAAACTAAAAAAATAACAAAGGGTATTAAAAAATAAAAATAAATTTTGTTCTATTAAAAATTATTTCAAACCACCCAAAAACAGAGCGCCCCCAAACCCATGTAGAAAGAATGTTCATCACCTAGAGAAAAAATATTACTCTACATGCAGAGTCAAAAATTTATATTATAGCAAGTTCAAAACATATCAATGACAAGTTATCAAAAAGAGTAAAATGTTTATACCGTATCTAAAATTGAGAAGCTCATTTAAAAAAAAAACAAAAAATTCTATAGCACTTTTCATTCAAAGTAAAATTTTCGAATGTAGCGAATTTTTATAGTTTGTAATTGTGAAACAAAATTAACCGAGTTAAACATAGAGGATATAGAAAGCAAAATTATACGAATATCCTTATATGAATAATCTCATAATCATATTATCGGTTAAGTAGCAATAATATTGTATATAAATAACCACCACCAATTCCCACCCCACGAACATGATATGTGTCTAGATCCTCCGTCAGTGTTCTCCAATATTTCATTGGAGGAGAGTGATGCCAAGCATGGAGATGTACAAAGGTTATTTCAACCAGCCAGTAAGCTACAACAGATAAAGTTCTCATTTGACGTGTCGCTTCTTGAACTGAATACAAAAACAAATAATACTTCGTATAGTAGAAATGTACTATAATGAGCACAATGGCTGAGTGAGCGATAAGTACCGGCATAATAAATATTCATCTGAATATATATTTAGTGAGCTCAGTAGCCGGCTTAAAATGTTTACCTAAGTATTTATATCGGCTATTATTTGTTTGATACGTATCCTCGTGAAAAATAATACAAGGACGTGACAATGCAGTCAACTAATTCTACATCTGAAATACCTACATGCATCATGCAATACTATCGCGTACTCCTCTACGATTAAAATTTGCTAGAATGGCTAGTCTCACATTTCATTTCATTTCACATAAATCCCTAGCTCCCATCTGATAACAACACTGTTTGTTAGATTCAGACTCTCTTGTGAACACCATATCAGAATTTCAATGCGTGTTACGTTTGAATTCTTACATACTAGTTTTTTTAATTATATCAATGAATCGGAAGTGGACACCCTACGAAATATGATAGATGAAATGTTTATATTATTACCAAGAACAAAATTATAAATGTTTACACTGTAATTTTTCCTGATGGTACATCACTCAAATTTTCCAAAACCGCAAGAGTTTGCGAGTCGTGAGATAGAATCTTCCAGCTTACTTGTATGTTGGTAAAAATTATACACCTTTGCTGAGTCGGTTAATACAGTTTGACTCGAGCTTCTCTGGATGGAATTTTCTTCAATCTCGTATATTTTTATGGGTTCTGTTTGTGATATACTCACTTACCATACTATGCTCTCCATTATATACAGCCTTTTCTCTCATATCGTTAGATTGCTTAGTAATTCAAAACATAATACTTAAACTTATTATCACTGATTAGTACTTGTGATAGATGAAAAATATAAGGCTAACAGTCGTACTTCCGCTAGCGAAAACGATACATTATCTAAGATAAACATATAATCAATTACTAATTTTTCACAAGCAAGTATAGATAAGCTTAACTTATATATAATATCACACATTTCAATTATTATCTCGCTATAAATAAAAGAACTCATAGTCTCGTGTTAATTCTATTATGAGTGGACACCACAATCGTCTTCGCCATTACAATAACCTTGTAATGAGGTATTCTTCGATAGTTATGAAGTTCAGTATACTACTTCTCTACACTTGAATAAGAAGAGCGACATTATCGTCCATATCATAGCTCCAATCTCACATACCCTTACTATCATCTAATACATCACAAAGCTGCTATAGAGTAATGAGTATAGCTCGTCCAGCAGTGACTGCGGAGCCGTGAGAGCCGGACCGAGCCACGTAAGCCTCGCCAAGTTTGGAGTGTGTATAGCACTCGGTATATATAAAGGCTCGAATAATTTATTGAGGGACTGATACCGGACTAGTGAGAGGCGATTTTAGGGTAGATATCATATGAGCCGAGAGCTCACGGTATAAGCGTATATATTATGCTAAGAGCGTAATAATTTATTAAGTAGTAGGGACCTGAGCCCCGATAGCCATGAAGTCCGAGCTCGCAAAATAATAAGTAAGTGAGTACTTGCTACCGCTCCCGGCAAATAATGGAGTTTTTAGTTTTGATTTGAATTATAATTGTAATAATATACAGCTCTTTATGATATATATATATATGTATATATATATATATATAATATATATTATATATTATATATTATATATTTAATATATTATATATATAAGTAACACCTTCCTTAATTAACATAGCCAAACACTGTCCTACTTCTAATGTTATTAATATAAAATAATGTTCATAAAGAGTAGAGATGAAGACCGTGTGTGGTATACAGTACCCTATATCAAATAATTACTTTACATAATATAGTAAAAAATATTATCAATTAAATTCATATTAATTAATTTCTTAGAATTCCTACACTGCCAGAAATTCCTTTATATCAAAATATATATCGTATATAATTAATATATATACTTATATATATATATTATTAATATATATATAATATCTCTTTTTTCTCACAAAAAATATTAATATGTAATAATTAATAATTCTAGTAAATAATATAATATAATAAAGTATCTATATATATATGGTCTTCTATTATAATTTATAATTAAATAAGTATTAAAAGTATTAACTTTGAAAAATCAATGTCAACTAAACACCAAAATCGAAAACAGCTAATGTTAATATTGAATTAATATTGATATCTAATTACCAAATTATTCATTTTCAAAATATATAAATATATATACAACACAAGTTGATGTGAGTATATAGAATACAGTCAGTTCGATCATGTCACAAAAGAGTACTAATAATATATATATAACCTAACTCCTAAGTTACTATGGTCACATATATCAATTATATTATGGATCACTTTAAATTAATTAGCGTAACTTTATAAATACGTCATATTATACACAGACAATATTAGCTAGCTAAATTATTATAAGTAAAAGGTGAAGCTTTAAAGTACATGTATAATATAATACTTTATAATTTCAAAAACTTTGACTAAATAGTGAATAACTTTTTTCACTATTGACCTATATAATTGTTTCTTGTCTTGTTAATAAGTTAGAATAAAAATTATTCAAAATACATATTTGAATTATTAATTATGATGTTAAAATGAATAAACATATTACTCATTAGTTTTCTTTGCATAACCAGGATTTAAAAGACTGTGTGGAGAGAGACATGGCTTAGAAACTGAAGTCCCTTTAGATACCTTGTGAACAAAATACTATGTAGTAAAATAATAATCTTAGAACAAAAAATAAACAAAAAAATAAGCTTAAAAATAATATGCAAAAGTAATGAATAGCTTATATGTATGCTATTATGATAAAATTGAGTATATAGTACTTATCACATGTGCTCATAAGTCTAAAATTTATATTCATTTTAGTCTCAATAATATATATATATATAATATATGTGACGAGAAGGCTTAATAATAATATATTTCTAAAACGAGTGGCGTTTAATTGATCAACCCCGAAGAGGAAGTCAGGAGAATTATTCAAGATTTATTTACTAATGAGACTCTTAAGAATTCGAAATAACAATAGACAAGTAATAGCTTAGTTTGCAGATAAACGCATCAAACCATATTCAGTACGATTTATGAAAAATCAAATAAGTGATCACAAGAGTTTGCTGGAGTATATTCAAGGTACAAATTATAGTAGTATTATACTGATTTTAATATTATATGTACAAAACGAAATAAAGTAATATATTGTTTATTACTCAGATAAATGAACATTCAATTAAATAAACTATAATACAAGGTAAAGACTATGTCCGATAGTCATATAGCTTAATACTTTTTGACTAAAATCGGTAAGGAATTACTAGTGAACTCTACATTATAGCAAATGCTAGTATACATGGTTCTCCACAATACTTATTAAGTATAATCATTATTACTATATAAGCAGGGCGAGACAAACAGCAAAGCATCACGTACACGCTGCATAATTTAAGTTATATAGATTCACTCTAGGACGTTTTCAGAGCTAAAGAGACAAAATCCAAGTCCATTCGAAGATAAAATCTAAGATCATTTACCTAGTCAAGAGTTATTATGTAATAGTTTATATAATTTTATTGGCGTGCTCACTATATATATATAATATATAGTAATCTTCTTAACTTTCATTCCAGCTAATCTTCATGGAGTTATACAATTATCTGAGAAAACCACTCAAATTATTAATATATAGAACTAAAAGCTTTTACAACAAAAATAATATTCAATCAGAAAGATCATTTACATTTGATTATGTGAATAATTTTTTTATATATATATAATATATATATAATTATGAATGTATTACAAATTCACTTTCACGAAACACACTGAATAAATTCCATGAAAAGAAGTAAAAGAATGTTAACTGAAAAATTAATATATAAATATTTTTTCTGACAATCTATTGATTTATAGAATCTTCCCTCAAGAATCTAAAATCATATATTAAACTAGGAGTGTTCTTTTGCGATACTAGAGTAACTTAAATGTTAAATTAACACTATTGAAACAAGTAATAATCTGTAGTCTACTGGTGATATCAGTCAATAATATATTATTATACAGCAGTTACAAGTGAATCTCCTCCTGTAGTTAGTAAATATGTTTAGTATTGAGAATAATTGAATATATGAAAGTTTTAACTAGGAACACAGAGAACACGCAAGAACAAAATAGGCATGCCATCAGCACAGTAGAAGACGCACACGGATAATATAGAGAGCTAATGGCGTCTTATTTCATAGCAACTAAATGTGGTTCTTCTCTGTGAGCGCTGCGATAAATATATATGATTTCAATACAACCTAATATCATAATAATAATTCTATAGAGAAAATAAAGGAGAAAAATAATATAGTGTAACTACTCCATAATAGAATATCATTTTAGAGGTAAAAGACTATAATCAAACTAACGTTTCCTGAAACACACAGTAGATAAAAATATCTATAAATTCATCTCATTGAAAAGATTGAGGCATATCAATATGCTCTATATAAAGTTTATGCAATGAAGCCGTCTTCGCATCCAATTACAGTATTATGTCCTATCCTATTTAATAGTATTATATGTGTAAATGTGAGAGCTTATTTATATCTGGCTTATAAAAATAATAAAAAAAAGACTCATGTCCATGTATTCTGTTTCTGAGTTTAGTTGATTAGTTTTATTTTTTAGAACAATTGTTTTTTGAATAATTGTTAATTATATCCTTAGATAAAGTAGTACTAGTATCAAAAGAAATTATTTTTAAAAATGATAGAAGAAAGTGAAATATATATAATATTAATATATAATATATATATACTAATAATATATATAATTATATATATCATATAACATATAATATATATATATGATATTAATATAATATATATGTGCTAATATATATATATTATTAATAATAATATAAAGATATATATATATTAGAATATTATATATTAATTAATATATATATATATATATATATATATAATATATATATATATAATAGTATATCATAATATAATATATACTTAATATATATATATTCATATGTTTAATATAAAATCAATGTTATATTAATGTTCTAGGCTCACACAGTTCATCGAGGAATTTATATTTTAAACTATAGGATGAAATTTAAAAATATGATTATTCTTTTTATAGATAAATAAAAATAGATAAAATATTTTATATACATTACTCACATGTATTAGTCACTCAACTTTATAATTATCATTACAAATATATAGAGTATAGTATAACAATTATACTAATTATTATAGTATTAAATGTAAGCTTATTCATTTACTGTTATTTTTTATCGTTTTGAAATAATATTATTTTTAAAATGTAATGAGCTATTAAGTTTAATAATCTCATAATTAATAATTATACGATGTCTATCATTAACAAACATTTTATTCATTTCATCATACCCTTATAATTTAGTATCTGAATTAACGATTACATGAATGGAAAAAATTAGTTTCTAAACTGATATTAATAAGATGATCGTGCCTATGTGAATTATCACCAGGATATATCTCTCTTTTATTACTATATCTATATAAATATACTGTTATATATCAGTATATATATATATTTATTTAAAAAATAGTACCATATCACGTGAGAGCCGATTCAGTAAGTCGTGACGTAATATTATAAAAAATGCTGGAGCCCGGAAGCCCCGGAAGTTCGTGAAGTACCGTATAATACTTATATATATTAAATATATATAGTAGGGAATTATTTTATAATGCTTTTGTAACACAGTAAAGCCTCACGTAGTATTGTATAAGCCGGGTATAATTTATATAAAATGCTAGAGCCGACCGGAAATAAAAATTTGCCAGTAGCTCTATACTGAGCCTAGTCACTTGCTCGTCCACTGAGCATTTTCTATCTTAATTATATAAATAATTATCAAAAATATTAAAAAAGTGTGTTAAAATTGACGCTGATATAAGGCAAATGACAATTATATTCTCTTAATAATAAATTCAGTACTTAATGAATAATAAGTAAATACTGTTAAATTTTGAAATTTTATAGATGTTATATGTATATATATTTTTATATTATAACAAATAATTGCCAAATTAAAATATTTACTTTTATATATAGGAACCTAAGGTTATTGCAATTACCCAACATTTAAAGTTCATTTTATTATATAGTAATGTTTTTCGTATTAACTGTATTAAAAATTTCAAATCTCCCAAAAATAAATGATTACATGAACAAATAAAGTTGGTAAATATATAAATTATTAAAGTACATTTTCTTATAATAAAATAATAATAATATTAATTACTATATTAATCAAAATTTAGATTATATAATTAATATATATATGTGAAGTGAGTATGAGTAAAGCAA
>JABUQX010116358.1:0-25692 GCA_015478945.1 Trachelipus rathkii | reverse complement strand
TATATATATATATATATATATATAATATATATATTATATATATAAGTATATATATATATACATATATATATATTATATATATATAATATATTATATATATATATATATATTATATATATATATATATATTATATATATATATATATATTAATATATATATTATTATAATAATATATATAATATATATATTTATATTATAATATATATATATATTATTATATATATATATAATATATATAATATATATATATAATATATATATATATAATATATAAGTATATATATATACATATATTTATAAATAGTATTATAATATATATATATATATATATATATATATAATATATATATAATAAATAATTTAATTTTGATATATAAATTTATTATAATATATATATTAAAAATAATAAAATATAAATATTATATATATTGTTATTATAGAGAAGAAGAAGAAGAAGAAGAAGAAAAGAAGTAAGGGAGGAGTATTAGGAGAAGGAGATGGGAGGAGAACAATATGAAGGAAGTAGAAGAGAGAAGGTCAAAAGAAGAAGAAGAAGAAGAAGAAGAAGAAGAAGAAGAAGAAGAAGAAGAAGAAGAAGAAGAAGAAGAAGAAGAAGAAGAAGAAGAAGAAGAAGAAAGAGAAAGAAGAAGAATAAGAAGAGAAGAGAAGGAAAAAAAAATAAAAACAATAAAAAGAAGAGAAGAAGAAGAAGAAGAAGAAGGAAGAAGAAGAAGAAGAAGAAGAAGAAAGAAGAAGAAGAAGAAGAAGAGAAGAGAAGAAGAAGAATAAGAAAGAAAAGAAGGAAGAAAGAAGAAGGAAAAAGAAGAAGAAGAAGAAGACAGAAGAAGAAGAAGAAGAAGAAGAGAAGAAGAAGAAGAAGAAGAAGAAGAAGAAGAAGAAGAAGAAGAAGAAGAAGAAGAAGAAGAAGAAGAAGAAGAAGAAGAAGAAGAAGAAGAAGAAGAAGAAGAAGAAGAAGAAGAAGAAGAATGATCAAAAGGACTATAAAGAAAATAAAGATTGGAAGAAGATATATATGGAAGACTAAAAGAAAATGGAGAATGTATGGATGTGAAAGTGTTAAGTAGAGCAGGGAAAGCTAATAGTGCGAAATGGAGTGACAGTTTTAATATACAAAATGTGGAGAGTGGTGAGTGTAGTTAGATTGATTTTACAGATTATAAGGAGATTGAAAGTAAAGAGGATCAAGATGAAGTGTGGTCGGATAATTGGGATGATGAAAGAGTTTTGACTGCGAAGTTAAAGAAAATTTATAACTGTGAATGAAATGGTCTTTTTAAAAAGGTTAATGATAGATGTCAAAAGGTCTTACTTAGATTGGTGATTACGGAAAAATTGAAAGGTAAAGAATGTACATGTAAGGCTAGATTGATTGAAAGAGGGGTTGAAGAAGAGGGAGAGGGTCTAATTACGGAAGTTCCAAGTAGTTCAGGGTAGGTTTTAAAAACTTGCTTAGATATTATAAAAAGTGAGATATGGGAATGTAATTCTATTGATAATAAATTTTATTTACAAGGTGATGTTATCAAAGGAAAGGTTTATGTGACTCCTCCAAACGAAGTGAAAGACACAGTGTATTTTGGGAATTAAAGAAAACTGTGTATGGTTTTAAAGATGCTGCCAGAACTTGGTATGATAAGATGGTTGGTTTAATTGAGGAATTAGGGAGTAATAAAAAGTTAATTAGAACCGGCTTTATTTTTATGGAAGAAAGAAGGGAGAATAATACGGATTTTGTGTAGACATGTGAATGAATTTTGTTTTGGTGGTTCTGAGATATTCATTGATAAAGTTATAAAAGGTATGAGGGAAAAATTAAAAATAGTTTCAGAAGACGTTAAGAGTTTTAAGTACATAGGGGTTAATAACATGAATATATAAAATAAAACCAAAATAGAAGAGAAATATATGGAAGTATAAGTGTTCAGCTAAAAAGAGATTTCTTTAATTTTAGACTTATCAAGTAAGAATTGATATTATTATAAGATCTTTAGTGAGGAGCAAAAATTGGGTGAGTGGTCAGATGAGACCTGATTTTTGCTATTCTGTGAGCAGAAAAAGTAGATTTTTTAAAGGAGGTAAGCTGGAAGAAATGAGGAAATTAACTAATTTAATAAAAAGAGGAAAATATATGAACATGGGTATCTGGCTGGGTACACTTGAAGGTAAGATTGAAGTGGAAGTGTATACGGAAGAATCTTATGGTATGGAAGGGAGTGGCAGTCCTCATCTAGGTTATATTGTGGCGTCTTAAGCGATGAAAAGGGAATAAATGTCTATTTGCCTGAAATGTTGAGTGTATGAAAAAGGTGGAGTTCTACGATGGAGGGCGTGAAGATGGAGGGATTGAGGAGACATGTGGAGGGAAGGAATTGAAGAAGTTGGAGAGAAGGTGGTGCCGAAGAGTGATTACAAATCAAGGTGTTATTCGGATAGCAAGATCGCGAAGAATGAGATATATTCCAAGTAAACAACAGATATGAGAAAGGTATTAAGGATAGATTATTTGCGTGGATCAAGTGATGTGTATGAAAAAAGATTACAAAAGTTAATGGATTGATACGGGAACATCAATTACTTATGGCCTTACAAAGGGAAGATTGGATATGAGGAGGCATAAAGATAAGTGAGGGAAGAAAAGGAAAGGGAGAAAGGTACAGATTGTTTGTTTTTTGTTGTTTTTTTTCAGGTTTTGTTGGAATAAAAATTTAAAGTTGTATACTTGAATTTTTTGAGATGACAGCAAGGTTATTTATTGTGTTTAACATTAATTTAAATAATTCTCTTTTTAATTTAAATTGCATTTACTAAAAGGTGGGATAGTTGTGGTTGTAAGAACGATTTATTTATAAAAAAAAATAACATATTTATTAATTGGTAAAAAAAATGTCCGAATATATTTATTTTTAATTATTAAGAGGTACTTTTCAGAAAGGAAATAAATTCCGGTTCACCTGAATAAAATCTTAAATTCCGTCCGGATTTCCGGAACACCTTTAATTATTATTCACAATTCCATAATAAAGCATTTCTCCCTCCATTTTATTATCAGGTATCTTCAAAATTAGATGAACTAGCATATGAAGTGCAGTCTTACTTACGAACGAAAAATCCAAATCATCCTGCAGTCTCCATTGAATTATTTTCTCCAGAGGAGCCTATGGAATATTCAAAATGGTCAGATGAAGAATGCTATGAACTTATTGAATGTGTTAAGTTTATTCTGGTTAATAAGGTATGTTAATATACCTTTACGCTCAATTTTAAGCACATTCCTTTTAATAGAGAGATTGTTTTGTTAATGCTAAAAGAATAACTTTTATTTACCTTAAATGAAAACTTATCTCTTTGGTTTTTGCTATTTTCATGTTCCTTTTAATTTGCTATTAACTTTATTATCTATCAGTTGGATAAATTGCAATTTTTCTCTTCTTCCTCGCCGTTAACCTGCAACGCAAATGCAATTAAAAATTCAAATACATAATTTAGGTTTATAAACTCCACACTTTATTGTCAAAATCTGCTAAGTTTGTGGAGAGTTTGGTATTAAGATCTAGCAGTTCTCACTGGAAAAAAGCAAAGTCAAGGTCTATCAGAGATGCAAAAGAATCAAATAAAAAGTTATTAATTTTTAATTAACAAGGACTTGCCCTTCTCAAGGGAAGTGCTTCGCTTGCATAATTAGTATTGCTTCATAGATAGGATTGTAACATTTCTTAAGTAAACACTAAATTCTCTTGGCAATGCAAATGACCAAATGAAACATGCATAAATAATTAATAAATAATATAATAATAAGATAATAATTAATAATAATAATATAATAATAATAATGGATCAATATAATAAATAATAATAATAATAATAATAATAATAATAATATAATAATAATAATAATAATAATAATAATAATAATAATAATAATAATAATAATAATAATAATAATAATAATAATAATAATAATAATAATAATAATAATATAATAATAAATAATACAAACACGGGGATAATAATAATAAGAATAATAATAATGAGGAAGTAATGAATTATAATAGATAATACAAATAATAATAAGGTAATTAATAATGATAATAATAATAATAATGAATAATATATATATATGTTTTTACTTTTTGCTTCCAATTTTAAATATTTTCTGTTCTGATATTTCATTTAATTTCCTTAATTTTAATCTAGAGAATAATTTGCAGAAATTAAGTACATATTCATATTTTATAGATCCATAAGCCGGGTTGTCTCCGTAACCTCGGTTTGACATCTTCACGTAGGGATTTTTTATTCTTTCATAAAATGGGAATTATTTTATACACTAGAGGATTTAAAAAATTAAAATTGACTGAGAAGTATTATAATTTTAATTTTAGTATTACATATTGATGAATGTTTTAGAGACTTAAGGTCACATACGTTACTTTATTTAATCTCTGGTTTAAGGGATGGGTTTTAATGAAATAGATGCTTCCAAGCTATTTTACATTTTTTATGTGATTCACATAGGGAGTGTAACAATTTAAATAATTTAAATATCAGTGTATCAGGTTGTTTTCTTTTCCTTATGTTAAAATATTTCGTAATATTTTACTTTGGTTTAAACGTGGGCACAGTGTATGTCGCTAGGATCTGGGTTAATACTATTAAGGGCTGTTAACCAATGATGGGTTCCGACCTACAGGGTCAGGGGACTCGGGGGGACATGCGAATGGGACACGAACAATGGTAGAATTAACTGAAGGAGGTATCCTTAGGTTAGAGATAGCAGGAAAGAAAGTGTTTTCTTGTTTGTAGCGATGTATACATTTAACTGATTTTTTGAGTTACTTGTGTTTAATTGTGGCCGTTAATAAGTGCCTGACGTAAGGCATTTTTCTCTTTAGAGAGTTTGCATTTGAAGTTTTAAATTAAAATTTAAATATTTTCGAGAATATTGTTCCGTATTTGTCCTGTCAAGTTTTATAGAGGTAGGTTTATTAATTTTTCTCCGTTTAAATGAGAGAGTAGTATCAGGTTCTGTTTTAATTCTTTAACTTCAGCATCAATGACTCCCAATCCGAGCACAATTTATAAGCCTATATATGAAGGTGTTTTCAACATTGAGTTTTATATACTTCTGGGGAGTAGGAGTTGTTATTAAGGTACAGACCATTATCAGTTGGCTTGATGATGCCTATGAAAAATCCCATACAATGCATTAATTTTGATAAATTCCAATGAAGTTTTAATGTATAGTTTATTTTGAGATGTTTCAGATATGTGAATTAGCACAGCAGTCTTCTGACTGTAGCGGGAAACATTGATGAGACTCAGCGACGCCTGAGAGGCTTAACGTATACTTTTAGGGAATCAGTGGACCAAGGACATTCATGCATATATTAATACAATTCCAGCTTGGAATATGAGCCTATTTGGCCCTCGTATAAATTCTATCTACAAAACCATCTCTAAATATATACCAATAAACTTTTCGGATATTAAAATCAAAATCATTCGCAAAAAAACATCGGGCGATGGCATGGCACCCATTTTACTAGGAGAGCGACAGCAGTTGTGGAATGGTAATGATCAACTCCCTCTTACACATGCCGTTGTAGTTCTTATAAAAAAAAGATAGATAGATCTTTTGTCTCAAAAATAGTGAAGGAAGTTAGAAAATAAGTGATAGTTTGCTAGCTTATTTCCTTAGACTCAACATATGAAAAAATTTCGGTGGAACTGAAACAAATCTTAAAATAGTACATATGACATAGGAAGATAAGACTCTTATTATAGTTTTAGAAAATGTTTGAAAAAAATTTCAACATCCTGGACCGTATTCTTAGCTTCTTTGTAGCTACTTTAACAACCATTGTAATTAAATGGGTTAAAGGTTTGGAGGTGTGTTTGTGATTAAGATATCATAGTCCTAAAGTTTAGAAGATTAGATCTTTCAGATATCCGAAAATCCTGTTAAGGTTAGCCAAAATTAAATAAGAAAGTTGAAGAAAGGAAATAAATCAAGCTGCAAATGAGAAAGCAAATGCTAAATTGGTGGAATAGTTAAATTAAGGGTGAAAAACAAATGGAATTAATATAGAACCTAAGGATTCCACCCTTGAAAAGTATAAAAGAGATGAAGATAAAACAAATCAAAACCTCTAGAAACACTTCAATAAGTAGATTAGAAAAAGTTTTAAACTTTTGGATATGTGAAATACCATAACATACACCCAAGTTCCTAAGAACAAAAATTCCTAGATCAGTAGGAAAGGAATGTATGTTCCAAGTTGACCTCTTTTGTCGAAAGCAATTTCAACTTTTTGGGAGAATGAAATGAGACTCTAAATTGTCAAGGAAATGACAGTTAAATATATAGATCAGCGATCTATGACTGAATTCAGGTAAAAGCTGTGGGGAAATTGTTTTCAACAGGTCGAACATCAGCACGATAACTATTCTGTGAAAATTTATTAGTTGCCAATCCAGAAGCACACACTCTCTCATAATGCCAAATTGGCAGAATGGTTCCCAACAGTTAAAAGTTGCTAGAATCACATAAGTTATTTTATATACACAGCATAATCAATTAAGGGCAGGACGCATAATGTGAGAAAAATAAGAAGGAAGAGAGGAAATGCTTAAATATGCCATGACGAAATTAGAAAATAAAAAATGTGAATAGAATATTACTTTCAGTAGTTACAGGACAGGTTCGTAAATGACCAAAGGATGCAGACACTAAGTGTTCTTATCAGTAAACATGCACCCGTTATCAGTGATCAAATACGCCGACTGATAAGCACGCGATAACGTTTCTCGTAATTATCATAAAAAAGAAAAGAATGATTACGAATTTCTCGTAATTATCATTTTAATTTATTTTTATTATTTTTATTCTTTTTTTAATTATTTATTTTTATTTTTTATTTATTTTTATTTATTTATTTATTTATTTTTATTTTTATTATTATTATTATTATTATTATTATTATTATTATTATTATTATTATTATTATTATTATTATTATTATTATTATTATTATTATTATTATTATTATTATTATTATTTATTATTTTTTTTTTTTGTTGTTTTTATTATTAATATTATTATATTATTATTATTTATTATTATATTATTATTATCTATTATTATTATTATTGATTATTATTATTTATTTCAATTTTGTTTTCTTTTTTTTTTCTTTTCATTTTCTTCGTCAGCGTTAGCTTCGTTCCTGTCGCAGCTGCCGCTACCGCTGTAGTCGCAGTCACCAATGAGCGCGCGGCCGTCGCCGCTGTTGCGCCGCGCGTTCCGCTTCCGGTTCCGGTTCCGGTTCCGGGTCCGGTTCCGGTTCCGATAGCGGTTCTGTGTGTGATCTTTAGGGCTCACTTTAGAAGTCAGGCTCCTTACAAAAGTTTAGAATCATTATTATTATATATTATATTATGTATCTATTATTATTATTATTATTAAATTATTATTATTATTATTATTATTTATTAATAGTAATTATTATTGATTATTATTATTATTATTATTATTATTATTATTATTATTATTATTATTATTATTATTATTATTATTATTATTATTATTATTATTATTATTATTATTATTATTACGGGTGACAAACACTCGCATCAAAATTTTTTTTATTATTATTATTATTATTATTATTATTATTATTATTATTAGTTATTATTATTATTATTATTATTATTATTATATTATTATTATTATTATTTATATATTATTTTATTATTAATACTGTCCCCAAAACCTGGGATATTGACGTAGAAGGATGAAACTTGGTATTCAGCCTTCTTAGGATGTATCTAGGTGCACCGGTGTAAATGACCGAGGATCCCCAGTGGGGTTGTCGACCCCCAATCCTGATATTGACACTAGAACGAACCAACTTGTATAAACAACCTTCTTTAAGGATGTTTCTTAGTGTACCACCGAGGTAATATGACTACTGGAACCCTTTTGGCGGGCTGCTGACCCCTCCAACCTGAAGATATGTGGACGAGAGTGATGAACTAAGTTAAAACCTTCTGAGCGATTATCTTAGACTCAGCCGGGGGGTAAAAATGACCGTGGGCGCCCCCAGAAGGGTAACTGGCCCCCAAACCCTGAAATATCTGGCCGTAACGATGAAACCTGGTATAACAGCCTTCTTATAAGGTACACCCGTTGTAGAAGAGGTAAAATGACACTACGCACTCATGGTGTAGGGGCTGTGCCCCAAAACTTAGGATTGTGACATAGAACGATGAAATTTGATATACGTTGTTCTTATAAAGTATCCTCGTAGTAGACGAGGTGAAATGACTGAGAGCATCCCATGGGAGATGCTGGCCCCACCAAACACTGGATATGATGTCAGAAACGATGAAACTCGGGTATATTACCCTTCATATAAGTTACCCCTCGTTGTATAAGAGGTAAAATTACCGCGGGACCACCACAAGTGGGGGTACTACCCCCAAACAAGAATATGAACATAGATGTGAACTCGGTATATGCCTTTCTTATAAAGTACCCGCTTTGTAGAAGAGGTAAAATTACCGCGGGTACTGGCCCCCCAAACCTAGAATATTGACATACAACGACGAAACTTTCTAAACAGCCTTTTTAGGATGTAACAACTATACATTAGAGGTAAAATGACACTACGCCCCTTAGTGACGGGCTGTTGACCCCAAAAACTACTTCTGAATATTGAACATAGAACGATGAACTTGGTAATACAAGCCTTCGTTAATAATGTAATAACTATTTCAAAGAATGTAAAATGACACCGCGCCCTCTAGATGATAGGGCTGTGCCCTAAAATATTGGATATTGACATAGAACGATGAAACTTCGAATACAGTCTTCTTATAATGTAACATCGATACAGAAGAGGTAAAATGACACCACGCCCCCTAGGTGATGGGGCTGTGTCCTAAAACTTTGAATATTGACATAGAACGATGAAACTTGGTATACAACCTTCTTATAAGGTATCCTCGTTGTAGACGAGATGAAATGACACTACGCCCCCTAGGTGATGGGGCTGTTCCCTAAAACATTGAATATTAACATAGAATGATGAAACTTGGTATACAGCCTTCTTAGGATGTAACAACTAAACAGAAGAGGTAAAATGACACTACGTCCCCCTAGGTGATGGGGCTGTGCCCTAAAACATTGAATATCAACATAGAACGATGAAACTTGGTATACAGTCTTCTTATAATGTAACAACTATACAGATTATGTAAAATGACACCGCACCCTTTAGGTGATGGGGCTGTGCCCTAAAACATTGAATATTGGCATAGAACGATGAAACTTGGCATACAGCCTTCTTATAATGTAACATCGATACAGAAGAGGGGAAACGACAACACGAACCCTAGGTGATATGGCTGTGCCCTAAAACTTTGAATATTGACATAGAGCGATGAAATTTGGTATACACTTTCAAAAAAAAAAAAAAAAAAAAATAAAAAAAAAAAAAAAAAAAAAAAAAAATTAAAAAAAATACATTTTTTTTTATTCTTTTTATGTTTATAACTTAAAAAATTGAGTTTTTACATACCCCAAAAGCAGTAAATCAGTAAATCAAGCCACCCCTCCCCTTTCCCCTTCCAAACCCTGATCTGTTGAGTTATTGATCTATTGATCTACTGATCTATTGATTCAAGTCATATTTCGAGTGTCATTTTATATATGCTAATGCGACAAAGTTTTCACATCAATAATGCTAAAATGTCATAATCTGAACTAAGAATATAATGTGCAACGACAAGCCTAACACGCTTTAACACGAATAAAAACCTGCTAACATTAACAAAGTTCCATAACTAACACAGTAAGTAATTATCATTGAGCAGCAGAACTTAAACTGCCTCACACTTTTCTAACCATATCATGGGATATTTTTTTACATTACATAGTAATATTTACAAAATTCATCAATGAACACTTGTCCTAACTTATCATACTAACCAAGTAAATATATGCAAGTAACAAAGTTTTCACATCAAAAAGGCAAACATAAGCATCAACTGAACTGACGAATATAATGTCCAAATCGACACAAACTACTAACATATCTTTGCATGAATAAACTGTTAACATTAACAAAGTTCCACACATCAACAACAGTAAACGTAAACTAACATAGCATACAAAAACGTAACCTATTCACCACTTTCTCAGATATATCTCTAACATATCATTGTAATTTACCTTAACATAGTAATATTTAACAAAAATTTATTGTAACCTAACCTAATTATCATACTGACCAACGAATATATGCTAACGTAACAAAGTTTTCACATCAATGAGGCTAATATGTCATGAATCTGAACTAAGAGTAACTAATTGTACAACGACAAACTAACACGCTTTAAGCACGAATAAACTGCCAGCTTAACAAAGTTCCATTCTTAATCACAATAAAGTAAGCTACATTGAGCGAGAACGTAACCACTCACAATTTTTTCTAACATATCATGGATATTTTACATTAACACATAGTAATATTTAACAAAATTTTATAATAATCTTGTCTAATTATCATACTGATCAATGAATATATCAATGAATATATTATCATACTGATCATACTAAACAATAAATATATGCTAACGTAACAAAGTTTTCACATCAATAAAGCAAACATATCAACAACCTGAACTACGAATATAAAGTACAACGACAAACCTATACATCGCCTTATTCAGAATAAACGTTTAACATTAACAAGATTCCACCATAACAACAGTAAGTAAACTAACATAAGCATACGTAACCTATTCAACACTTTCTCAAACATATCTATAACATATCATTGTAATTTACTTTAACATAGTAAACATACAAAATTTATCATTAACCTAACCTATTATCATACAACAAAGTTTTCACATCAATAAAGCTAACATAACATAAAACCTGATAAAATATAATGTATAACATCAAACCTAACATACCTTAAACGGAATAAACAATCAAACATTAACAAAGTACCATACCTAACAACAGGGAAGTAACTAACGTTGCATACAGAACGTACCCTATTCACACTTTTTTCAAACATATCTCTAACGATATCACTTATTTTACATTAACATAGTAAAATATTTACGAAAAATTTATCATAACCTAACCTAATTTATCATACTGACCAACGAATAAATGCTAACGAAACACATTGTTTTCACAATAAATAAGCTAACATATAACCTGAACTAAAGAATATAATGTACAACAAACCTATCACACACTAAACACGAATAAACACTTAACATTAAACAAGTTTCATACTTAACAACAATAAAATAAACTAACATGCATACAGAACGAACCCTAATTCACACTTTTCAACATATCTTCTAACATATCACTGTTTATTTTTTGCATTAAACATAGTAAACATTTAACAATAATTTACCATAACCAACCTATTTATCATACTGGAAAAATCGAATTATGTTGACGTAACAAGTTTTTCACAATAAAGCTAACATATCATCGCCTGAACTAAGGGAATATAGACGCAAAGACAAAACCTAACATACCTTTAGCTCGAATAACCTGCTAACAATAACAAATTCCATACTTAACAACATAAAGTAACTAACATAGCATGCAGGAAACGAACAGGTTACGAAGGCTAATGTGGTAAATAATTTACTGTTAACCACACCAGTAACTGTAAGATTGTTTATTTTTTTTTCAAATTTTATTATTTTTTATTTTTATTTTTATCTTTGTGAAAAAAAATTATTTATTTTTAATTTTATTTCTTTAAAACTTTTTTTTTTAAAACTTTTATTTATTTTTAATTTCATTTCTTTAAAACTTTTTGTTTTTAAAAAACTTTTATTTATTTTTAATTTTATTTCTTTAAAACTTTTTGTTTTTAAAAAAGTTTTAATTTTTATTTTTTATTACTTTAAAACATTTTGTTTTTACTAAAAATTTTATTCTTTTTTTTATGTTTATAACGTAAAAAATTTAAATTTTTACATACACTAAAGTAGGTAATCAGTAAATCAAACCAACCCAACCTACACTCCTGTCCAACCATAATCGATGAATCTATTTGGGAGATGAATCTATTGAATCTATTGCAATTATTGATCGATTGATTCAAGACATATTTTTTTAGGAAAATTGTCATGTTTTACATACCATAAATCAGTAAATCAGGAAATCAGTAAATCAGTAAATCAAACCTGCAATACCACACTGCCCACCTCATGCATGATCTATTGATCTATTGATCTATTGATCTTTTGATCTATTGATCTATTGATCTATTGTTCTATTGATTCAAGTCATATTTTTTAGTAAAATTGTTCATGTTACATACCCTAAAGCAGTAAATGAGTAATCAAACATCTATCTCCTATCTCTCCTCCCGTCTTCCTACGCCTCGCATGTCTATCTGATCTATTGATCTATTGGTATTCAAGTCACATTTCTTGTGGTCATTTATGGATAAACAATAACCATAAAACAAGGTTCCTTATACACTGATCAAAGCGAATATATGCAACGTAACAAAGTTTTCACATTAATAGCATAACATAGCATCATCCGGTCTGGAGAATTTAATATGTACAACAACAAACCTAACACATCTCAACCCCGAATAAAGGTATAAAATACAAAGCTCCACCCCTACCAACAGTAAAGGAACTAACATAGCATATGTACAACTATAAACGTTTTGACACTTTGTTCATCCATATCATCTAGCATATCAATTTTATTTTACATCACATTTTTTATTGTGAGCTAGCTTCACTGGCAGAGCCCTATTAAGGGAGGGGGTGTTACACGCCTCAGAAGCTCACCAACTAACGTAAATTAACGCAAGATGAACACAGACGCCAACTTTGAAGTGAGGGGAGATGTAAATTGACGGCAGGAAACACAGAAGATGGTAAGAGAATTCACATAACAGAGGTGGCTAGAAAAGAAGCAAGCACGCAACTAAACAATCCTGGGGTTTATAATATCGCACAAAAATACACATACCGCATTACAGCAACCTTGTGCTACAGTGGGCCGTTGTAAAGGTATGGTGGTATCCTCGAGTGCCCAAGTTCCTACAGAGCACCTGCGCTCGGTCCTATAGAAAAGAGATAGGAGCCAACGTTACGTCGCAAGCAAAGATAGACCAGTCAAGTGAAGTGGAAAGTACGGAAAAGTTTATAAGTCTTTTGGCTTTTCACTCGACCCTGTCCACATAAGTTGGGTGAAACCAGAGCACCCAGATATGAGAACAGTACTCCATACAAGGGTGGATGAGGCCCTTGTATAGCTGGAGTAACTGAGAAGAGGAAAAAAGTCTCCCAGTCTTAACACATTTCTTAGTTTCTTTGAGGCCGCCCTTGCAACCGTTGTGACGTGAGGTTTCCAAGCCATTTTTTGTTTATGTTAAGGCCAAGATGTTTATATTGTCCAGAGAGACGAGAGAACCGTCGATGAGATAGGAAAAGTTTTGAAGGTGTTTTAGAGAGGAAGATTTTCGTAGAAGTTGAGTTTTTAAAGGACTTAAATTCACAAAGTTGAGACGACCCACCCGGAAATTCTATTCAGATCAGCCAGAATAGAAATCGGAAAGATTAAGACGAGAGGCAATTCCTAGAAGTAAAAGAGGAGCAGAATTGAATATGAAGTTGAGTGATAGAGTTAGATGTGCGGCATACGAGTGGATAGAGTTAGATTGCAGGTGAGAAGATCATTAATGAAAAGTAAGAATAAAGTAGGAGATAAGACCACAATTGACAGAAAAAGAAGAAGAGAAGAAAAAAGTAAACAGAAGGAGGAAACCCAAGGAGGGAGCTTGGAGAGCATGACGCGTTCCAAATTACCCGGTCAAATGCTTTGGCTATGTCAAGCGCCCCCACGCAAGTTTCCCCGTAGTTCCTCAGAGGCGAAAAAAACATAAAATCAGTAAAGATAGGAAAGTATATTGTCAGTAGACCCTCGAGCGCCGAAAGCCATACTGGCGTTCGGAAAGAAGTGAAATGAGATTCCAGATGATTAAGAAATGAGGGTTGAGAAAGGGTTTCAAAGATCTTAGATAGATATACAAGTGAGAGAGCTATAGGGCGATATTTAGAAGGATCAGAGCGGCCTACTTTATTTCGGAACTGTTGGACATGTGCGTGCTCCCAACACACTGAGGGAAAGTGTTAGTAATTGAGACATAGAGAAATATAGTTGAATGAGGGGAGGGGCAGCACGGGAAGCAGACACTCCACAAAACACGGGAGGAAGTGCCATCCGGGCCACCACTTTCCTAACGTTCATAGATTTCAGGAAAGCCCAATGCACCGATGCAAACATGTAATCATTCTTTAAATCTTCTTCTGAAGAGGAGAAGGAGGAGGAAGTGGAATGCCACAGAATCATCCAGGGTTGAGTTAGAAGGGAAAATAAGGAGGCCCGAAGAGATTGGACTTTTTCAGTTTGGAAGAATTAGCAACGAGGAACCATCAGAACGAGAGTAGAGGCGGAAAGGCAGCATTTAACAGAAGCTTGTTGGAGATGTTTTTGCAAGAGGCCAGTAAGATTTGTCAGCTAGGTGGAACCAAGGAGGTTAGCGCACTTTCGTTTGATGAAAGCCCGCATTGCTCTTCGAAGAGTATCCTTGCAACGATTTCTAGCTGAATGAAAATTAGGAAGAGTGATAGGAGAACGAGAAATTTTCCACCGCCCGATCGCACTGTCACTTAGCCTGAATGGCCCAGAGAGCGAAGTACGGAGATCGAACTCTGGATTAAGAGGAGAGAAGATTTCAGTCGAAGAAGGAATGAACCTGCTAATCCCACCATCAACGATTACAGCTCCACCTTAATCGGCAGAAGCTGAAGCGCACATCAAGTCAAAGCGGTCATTCCAATTATAGTTAACGTAGAAGCAACGCAAGGACTCCCAATCGGCCCGATTGGTAATGGTAATATTCAACAAAAAGTTCACCATAACATTACCCAAGTACCATAATACCTAACGATAAATACAAAACATAGTAAAAGTTTTTCCTCCTGTAAAAGCAAACTTGAATATAACATACGTAACACATAACAAATAGACAAATAAACAGCCAAAATATTAACAATCTCCATGGATCTAATTTGATGCGTCAACCCGCCATTTTGAGATCATTTAGGTTAAACATTATAGGTTAAACATAACATAAAAACAAGTTCTTATACACTAATCAACGCGAATATTTGCTAACGTAACAAGTTTTTCACATTAATAACAACAACATAGCATCACATGAACTAGAATATAATATACAAAGAACAAACCTAACACAACATACGAGACGAATAAACCTGTTAACATTAACAAAGTCACACATTAACAACAGTAAAAAGTAACTAACATAACGTACAAAAACGTAACCTACTCATAACTTTTTCAAGCATATTTCTAACACATCAATGTTAATTTTTACACTGACAGCAGTAAATGTATTTAAACAAAAAATTTATCATAACCTTTCTAAACTTATCATCTGATCTAGAAACACTGTAAACATAAAGGTTGATTCAAACATAACATAAAAATAGTTTTCTTCTGAATAAAGTATCATAGTATAAAAGTGTAATATTGTACCGATCCTAAATAATAATCAGTATATGTCAGTAAATCAAACCCACAACCCCTCCCTCCCTCCCCATCATCTTATCAATTGAGTATCATTTGTTAACATATAGGTTAAAACATACATAAAAACAAGTTCTTTATCACTAATGCAATCGAACATGATGCTAACTGTAACAAAGTCTTTCACCATTAAATAAAGCTAACTCATACATCAACAAATGAACTAGGAATATAATATACAAAGACAAACCTAACATCACATACGAGCGAATAAACTTTTAACATTAACAAAGTTCACACTTAACAACAGTAAAAAGTAACTAACATAGCGCATACAAAAACGAACCTATTCATAACCTTTTTTCAACATATCTGCTAACACATCATGTTATTTACACTGTACACAATATTTAACAAGAAATTTATCATAACCTAGTCTAATATAATACAGACTCAACGAATAAATTGAAACATACAAAGTTTTATTCAAAACTATGAAATAAGTTCTTTGAGCTACACAAGTATCACATTCAGTAAGTGATCAGTGTTACAACGAGAGAGAGGAATCTAGAGTTATCAGTTAATCAACATCAGTAAATCAAACCAAACCCCTCATCCACCAAACCTCCCCATCCTTCATACATATCTTTTAGACTTTGATTCATTTCATATTATCGAGTATCACATATTCATATGAAAATAGCACAAAAATTGAGTTCTTTAATATACTAACCAGCGAATATATGCTAACATACAATGTTTTACATAATAAAGCTATACAGCGCATTACTGAACTAAGAAAATAATGTAAACAGCAAAACCTAACACAACTTACGCCGGACCGAATAAACTGTTAACCTTACAAAGTTCCACACTTAACACCAGTAAAATGACTAACATGAAATACAAAACGTAACCTATTTTTACATTGACATGGAACACTATACTGCTACTCTGCTGTATCTCGGGTGGTATTCGCTCTAGTCTATAAAGTCGCCAGTAATATTTAACAAATATTTTATCATAAACTGTCTAATTATCATATCAGACCAACGAATACATGCACATAACACAGTTTTTATCCAAACTAACATAAATAAAATGTTTTTTGAATAGTATCCCTTTAAAGTGTAATAGTTTGTTGATTTTAAAGTAGTAAATCAGTTAAATGGCAGTAAATCAAACTCATCAACCCATTCCCACCCCCCCCCCCCCCCCCCCCTGACACTTTTGGGATCATATTGATTCTATGATATACGTGATGTCACATTTCGAGTAATAATTTCCGGATAAACGATAAACACAAAATAAGTTCTTTATATACTACTAACCATCGAACTATATGCTAACGTAACAACGTTTTTACATTAATAAGGCTAACATAGCATAACCTGAAATAGGAATATAATGTACAAGCGACAAACCTACACATCCATCTTACGGTTCGAAATTCCTGCAACATTAACAACTCCGCACTGTAATCACAGTAAAGTACCTATACACTTCGTACAAGACGTGACAAGTATACATACTTTTTTCAAGCATATATCTAACATATCAATGTTAAATTTTTACATTAACATCGTAATATTTAAGCAAAAATTCTTCATAATCTGTCATGATATCATTAATCATCAATGAGATAATTGTAAACATACAAAGTTTATCATCAAACATAAGATAAAAATAACAAAGTTTTATTCAAACATGACATAAAAAATAAGTCTTTTGAATAAAAATCATAGTAAGTGTAATAGTTTAAAAGCAGTAAATCAGTAAATCAGTAAATCAATAACGTTGTTGCACTCAACTCCCCACCCACCCTTTCCATGATCTATTGATCTATTGTTCAAGTCATATTTCGATGTATCATTTGGGTGAGCATGGCTTAGCCCCTGTGATAGTGGATGAAGAATCAACTGACTCATCATTCATAACCTGAATATTGGAATTAAAGTTCGACGATAAATCTAGCTTTACGTGACGGAATGAATAGATCAGCGAACCGTTCGAAAATTCCTACTTATCAAGGTATATAGTAAACTTACAGACATAAAAAATCACGAGATATCCAACTTCGCAAACATTATTCAGCAACAGTTAAAGCCAGTATATCTAACCGCTTGAATTCCTTAACAAAGTGACCAAACTAGTCAGAGATAACCAGCATTCTTTGAACAGATTGCTAACTGCTTTGCAGTACTGTATGAATTCAACCCACAATTTTTGTTTGTATAGCATGTATTTCGTGCTTCAGTCAATTACTATTGAGTGGATAAAAACTAATAAACTGCTAAATTGGATTACTAAGAACTAACATGATGGTAGCAGACTTACGGATAGAATAAACAGTTTTCATTAAAGCAAAGTTCTTAAGGAAACTACTACATGTGTGTCAATCCTCATTTTAAATTGTTGACCATTAATCGCTATGCCCTTCAATTTTTCGGTTCGTTAGGAGGGATCCTTAAACGGAATAGAACTTATCATTAGGATATTTTTCTTTGTTTTATCAGAAAACTTGTTTGCAAATGCGCTGCATGCGCTACGTATGTAAGTGCATAGCATCAACATAGATCTCCGATCGTTTTACTCATATAACGGAACAATTTTCACGCGATGAGACCTCACTACAGGGGAGATCACCCTGAAAGATGCGCGTTAAGACCACATTTCGTGGGTACCCTGGAAGGGTGTATAGCGTTACATTATAGGGCATTCAGCCCTAAGGGGCTGTGTAACGGTTTGTAGCACTTATATTTCTAGTTGCCGGGTATGGATGTGGTTATGCTTTTTGAGGTGTGAAAACTTTTATTCAAGGGTTAAAATTCAAATTAGAACGTATTTTTATGGTTATGTTTATCCATAAATGATACTCGAAATTGATTTGATCGAATAGCCCCAAAATATTGATGGGAGGAGAGGGGGGGAGGGGAGGTGCAGGGAGACTCTGTTTTGATTTACTGATTTAACTGATTTAACTGCTTTTAATACTATTACACTTTACTATGATTTTTATTCAAAGAACTATACTCTCTACTTATGTTATGAGTATGTTCTACATGTATCGCGAATAAAACTTGGTTTATTTTTATGTTTTATGGTAGAAAACTTTGTTAATTTCTGTGAATTAATTCATGTGGGATTAGTGATTTTAGGGTACAGGTGGTTATTGATAAATTTTTTGCTAAATATTAACGATACTGTAATGATAAAATTAACGTTAATATGTAGGAGATATGCTTGAAAAAGTGTGACTAGGTTACGTTTTGTAAGTAATGTTAGTTACTGGTCCTCTTACATGTTCTTCTAAGTGCGGAAAGTTTGTTAATGTTAGTATTTTTATTCGTACGGTTAAGGAGTTGTGTTCACGGTTTGTCGTGCACATTATATGGGTTCCTAGTTAGGTTACAGTTATGTTAATCTTTATTAATGTAGAACGTTGTTCCACGCTTAGCATATATTCGGGTGGTGTATATATGTAAAGACTTTTATGTTTTTGTGTTATGTTTATGCGAAATGATACTAAGAAATATCTTTTGGATAATACATCAATGGATCAATACCGGAAGGGTGGGTGGTGGTAGGGGAGTGCAGCGAACTGGTTTGTTTATTAAATTCCAATCCTTCCTCATATTCTTTTAAACTATTTACACTTTACTATGATTATTTATTCAAATGAACTTATTTTTATGTTATGTTTGAAATAAAACTTTTGGTTTATTGTTTATGTTACTGATTGGGTTAACAACTTACTGTTTGCAATTATCATTGATTGATGTGTGATTATAAGGTAAGGACTATGAATGGAAAATGTTGAATAACATTAACGATGTTAATGTGTAAAATTTAAACATTGAATAATGTTAGCTAGATAGTGCCTTGAAAATACGTGTGTATACGGGTTTACCGTTTTTTGAACGAATTTGTTAGGGATTACTTTACTGTTTTTAAGGTGGCGAAAGGTCTGTGAATCGGTTAGTAGTTTTTGATTCCGTACGTGAAGGGTGGTTAGGTTGATCGTTGCACATTATACTCCTAGCTATCAGGTTTATGTGACCGTGAATCTAATAGATCCAAAAGGTCATTATGGCGATTGGGGTGGGAGGGCCTGAGGAGTGTGATGGGTTGATTGTTGATTTAACGGAGATTTATCTTGATTTTATCTGCTTTTAAAGATGCAGTGAAACCTAGTTTACAACTTTAGTATCTATCGATGAATGTTACATCAAAAAAACTATTTTCTATGTTATATTTGGATGAACTTTGTTAGTTTTGAGTTATCGTGATGGTCTGCTTATGAATAATCTACAGGTTTTATGACTAATTTTTTTGTTAAATATTACTGTGTCCAATGTAAAATTTAACGTTAATATGTAGAGATATGCTGTTGAAAAAGTATGAATAGGTTACCGTTGTTGTATGCTAATTATGTAATTTACTTTTACTGGTATATAAGTGTGGAGACTTGTTGAGTTAATGTTCAACAGTTTTAGTTCGCTCGGTAAATGGTCTTGTGGTTGTCGTTTGGTCGTCTGTGATGATTATATCTTAGTTTCATGTTGATGCTATGCTTAAGCTTTATTAATGTGAAAAACTTTGTTACGGTTAGCAGTATAGTTCGTTGATTAGTGTGTTGGTGTGTTTGTCGTTGTACAGCATGTATTTTTCTTAGTTCAGCGTAATGCCTTAATGTTAAGCTTTGATATAATGTGAAACAATATTGCTATTGTTATGCATATTAATTCTCTTGGTTTAGTATATAAAGATACTCGATTTTGTGTGCTATGTTTTAGTCGCGAAATAATACTCGAAATGTGACGTGAAACATAGATCAAAAGATCAATGAAGGTCAGTGGAAGGGTGGGACAGGCGAGTGTTGAGTGGGAGGGGTTGGATGGGGTTTGATCTTACTGGAGTAATTACTGATTTCAATGATTTATGGATCGGTAAACTATTACACTTTTCTCTGATGTAGTTTGTTTTATTGCAGAGAAAACAGATACGGTAACATTGGTGGCACGTAGTGGTTTCTCTGATCTGCACATTATTCTGCGTTGGCTCTAGGTATGAAATTAGACAGGTTAGTGATAAATATTTTTGCTAAGAGTAGAGATTACATGGTCAATTGTTGTAAATAACATTGATGTTTAGAGATATGCTTAAAAAAGAAGGTATGTATAGGGTTACTTTTTGTACGCGTATGTTAGTTACTTTGACGGTTTGTTATAAGTTGTGGATACTTTGTTAGTGTTATAACAAGTTTTATTGTCGCTGATCGTGTAAGTTGTGTTTAGGGTTTGTCGTTGTAGTATTTATAGTTCTTAGAATTCATTGTCATGCCTATGTACGCTTCATAAGTGTGAAGACTTTGTAAGTTAGCATATTATTCGTTTGATCTAGGTGGTATGAAGGACAAACGTTTGGTTTTTTAGTTATATATTTAAGACCTAAATGATACTCAAAATGAAAGAGTGTGACACCAAAATTGATCAGACTGGGTAATGTTGTTTAATGAGATGAGCTGTCTTATCTTGTCTAGTTGTTTATGTGTTACCGTAGGCGTCGGTATGTGCTAATTTGCATCTAGTTGTAGGGCTACATTGGCACTACGTGTCATGTAGTTCATCTTAGGTTCTGTCGTGCTTTGTACTAAGGAGGAGATGAAAGTACCATTATCACTGCTGATTGTGTATTTACTTCGATGTGGTTACTGGTATAGTGGTAGCTCTGGGTAAGGTTAAATGGAAAACCATTTTTGAAGTAATTTACAATTTAATATAAAAATTTAACAATTGGATCATGTGTAGGAATAAATATGTTTGACAGGAATATTGATTGAATAGGTTGAGTTTTTGTACGCTATGTTCGTTGTAGCTGTTGCTGTTGTTAAGTGGTGGCAACTTTGTTAATTAGTTTGATGAAGTAACCACGTGGTCATGTTCGGGTATTGAGATGTGTTAGGATTGTTGTTGTTACCGATTTATAATCTTAGAGCCCTCACTCACTATCATATCCTTACTTTTATTTAGAATGTAAAAACTTGTTACGTTATCTTATAAATTCGTTGATGTCAGTGTGAAAAGAACTTGGTTTTTTTTTTGTTATGTTTTCCAATAATGATGACACAAAATATAATTGGAATCAATAGATCAATAGATCGATAGATCATTGGAGGGTAGGAGACGAATGTAGGAGGCGAGAGGTGGATGGTTTGATTTACTGATTAACTGCTTTAGGGTTATGCTAAAACATAATCAATTTATTAAACAATATGAACTTAATCAATACGATCAATAATCAAGTAGATCATAATCAATAGATCAATAAAGAACAAATAGATCATCGTAGGATGAGGTGGCAGTGTTGGTATGGCAGGTTTGATTTCCTTGATTTACTGCTCTAGGGTATTAATAACATGAACAATGTTTACTAAAGAGAATAATGACTTCAATCGAAATAGATAACTAGAGTATCAATGAGATCAATAGATGCATAGATCAATCAGATCAATAGATGACATAGAATTATGGGTTGGACATGAAGAATACGGTGGGTGGTTGATTTCTGATTTACTGCTTAGTGTATGTAAAAGAATTAATTTTTATACGTCGTATATGTCAACATAAAACAGAATAAAATTTTTTAGTAAAGAACAAATGTTTTAAAAGTAATGGAAAAATCAAAAGAAAAGTAAAAAGTTTTTTAGAAAACATAAAATTTTTAAAGAAATAGAAATTTAAAAAGAGAAATAAAGTTTTTTTAAAAACATGAAAAGTTTAACAAGAAAAATGCAAATTACAAAAATAAATAAGTTTAAGAAAAAAAATGTTTATAAAAGAAAAATAAAGAATTAAATAATAAATAATTTTTTCTTTTCTAAGTATAAGAAAATAAAAGATAAAAACCATAATAATATATGTGTGAAAACAAAAATAAAGCAATAATTACATGTACTTATGGGTTGTTGGGGTTAAATAAAATTTAGCCACATTAATGCTTCGTCCTGTTCGTTCTGACGATGCAGTTGTTATGTTACTTTAATGTTTGTTAGCTATGTAGGAACTTTGCTATTGGTTCAGCATGCTTATTCGAGGCGTAAGGTATGTTAGGTTTTTCATTGTGCGTTATACTGCTTAGTTAGAGCTAATGATATGGTTAGCGTTTATTGTGTGAAAACTATTGCTAACGTTGTAACCATATATTCGTTGGCTCAGTATGGATAATTAGGTTAGGTTTTATGGGCAAATTAGTTATAAATGTTCTGTTTAATGTAAAAATAACCAGTCGATTGCTTAGGAGGATTGTTTGGGTATAAAGAAGTGGTGAATAGGCGTACTTTGCTGTATGCAATGTTTAGTTCTTAATTGTGTGTTACAGTATTGAATACTCTTGTTAATGTTAAGTGTTTTTTCGTGTTTTAAGGTGTGTTTCGGGTTAGATGGGTGTTACATTATATTTTGCCTTAGTTTCAACGGTTATACGTATGTTAGTCTTTTTGAGATTGTGAGAACGTTGTATGTGTGTACGGTTTAGACATAGTTAGTTTATTAGGGTTAGTTTGAATAAATTTGTTGTTTAAATGTTTACTGGGTGTCAGGTTAATGTAAACATAACAGTGATATGTAGAAGATATGTTTTGAACAAATGTGTGAAATTAGGGTACGTTCGTATTGCAACCGTTAGTGTACTGTCCCTGTTGTTAAGTATCGATAACTTTGTTAATTCGTTGACTGTTTAATTCCGTTTAGGTACTGTTAGGTTGTGATGTTAACATTAATATTTCTTACATCTAGGTTATGTATATGTTAGCTTAATGATGTGAAATCTTTGTTGCGTAATTGGGAATTATGATAGTTATGATAAATGTTTGTTAAATTTTACTAGTTTTAATTGTAAATTACCAGAAGCAGGAAATATATTTGAAGAAAAATGTTTAAATGGTTACGTTTTTGTATGCAGTAGTGTTAGTTATTTACTGTTGTTTATGGTGTGGAACTTTGTTCAAATGTTATACAGTTATTTCATTCATAAGGTTTTGTTACGGTTTCTGTCGTTGTACATTATATCGTAGTTCATGTTGATAATGTTTTTTAGAATATTACTATTGCTTAATGTAAAAAGTAGCCAGATATGTTAAGAAAAAAAGTTGAGAGGTTACGTTCTGCGCACGCTGTGCTAGGTACTTTAACTGTTGTTAAGTATGGACTTTGTTAATATTAGCAGTTTATTCGTGCTTAAGCGTGTTAGGTTTGCCGTAGTGCATTATATTCTTAGTTCAGATTATGACCTGTTAGCTCTATTGATGTGGAAAACTTTGCTATCTTTAGGTATGATATTTTCGTTATGGTCCGTATGGATAATTAAGGGTAGCGTATATGTGAAAGCAAAATTTTTGTGTAAAATGTTACTATGTTAATTTTAAATTACAACAAAATATTCTAACATTATTTGAGAAAGTGGTGAAATTAGGTTACGTTATTGTATGCTATGGTTATTTACTTTACGTTGTATATTGTGTGGATACTGTTGTTATATGTTAACTAGTTTTAGTTCATCACATAAGGGTATGTAAGAGTTTTGCCGGCTTGAGAGCATTATATGTCGTAGTTCAAGGTTGATGCTATGTTTTCTTTATTGATGTGAACTTTGTTACGTTAGCATAACTTTTAATTGATCAGGATGATAATTAGACAAGGATTATGAATAAGAATTTTGTTAAATATTTACTATGTTAATATAAAAATTATCCATGGTATGTTAGAAAAGGTGTGAGTAGGATAGTTTGATGCTAATGTTAGTTACTTTATAAACTGAATGTTAAGTTTTGAAGACTTTGATTAATGTTAGCATTTTTATTCGTCCTTCAAGATGGCGTGTTAGGTTTGTCGTGTAACATTATAGTTCTTAGTTCAGGGCATTATGACATAATTTCAGCATATTTATTGATCGTGAAAACTTTGTTTCGTAATTAGCATTATCTCGTTGGTTCAGTGATAGAAAACTTAATTTCTATGTTAATGTTTATCTAAAATGTGACCAACTCGAAATATGGAGTTGGAATCAATAGATCAGTAGAATCAATAGATCAAAGTACTCATCAATTCAGGGTTTTGGAGGGGTGAGAGGAAGAGTGGCCTTGATTTGACTGGATTTTCCTGGCTTTGGGGTTGTAAAAACTCATTTTTTGAAGTTATGAACATAAAAAGATATAAAAAAAAATAGATATTATATATATATTTTTTAAATTTTCTGTATGACTATAATTCTAAGAAATGTGATAACAAATTTCCTCGATTCTAGTGATAGCCAATCATTTACAAGTTTTACAAGGCACAGTCCCAGCTGACCTCTTAGGTGGGGGTGGCGGAGTGGTGTAATTTTAGCCTTCATTTCTAGGTAGTGCGCATGTTATCATTATAAGAAGGCTGTTATCAAGTCCATCGTTTCTATGCCAATTTCATGTTTTAGGGCAACAGGCCCATCACCCTAAGTGGTGCGGTGTCATTTTACATCTCTTGTATAGTTGATTATCTTATATAAGGGCTGTATACCAAGTTTCATCGTTCTTTGTCAATGATGCCAAAAGTTTTGGAGACAGCCCCGTCACTAAGGGGCGTAATTGTGCATTTTACTCTTGCTTTATATGGTTTTTAACCATCCTAAGAAGACTGGTATACCAAGTTTCCAACCGTTTCTATGTTAATAATTAAAATGTTTTAGGGCACACCCCATTCACCTTTTGGGGGGTGGAGGTGTCAAATTTACCTTTTTTTGTATAGTTGTATTACATCATAAGAAAGGCTGTAATACTACCAAGATTTCATCTATTTAATGTTAATATTCAATGTTTAAGGGCATCAGCCCATCAGCTATGGGGGGCGTAGTTGTCATTTCAATCTCGTCACAACCGAGGATACCTATAGAGAAAGGTTGTATACCAAGTTTCAGACGTTCTATGTCAATATTCAACAAGTTTAAGGACACCAGCCGCCATTCACCGCCTTAGTGGGGCGTGGTGGTCATTTTACCGATCTTTCTGTAT
>JABUQX010116357.1:12500-15318 GCA_015478945.1 Trachelipus rathkii | reverse complement strand
TAGATGTTTTAAAATATTCAAGGGTAGTAATAGGGAAGATCATTTAGAAAATTATAGGAAAAATAGAAACGAACTTAACCAGTCAATAAGGAAGGCAAAGAGAGAGGCAGAATTAATTTAGCAAGGAATAGCAATAAGAACCCGAAAGAAGTTTTTTAGCTTTCATAAATTTAAAAGTAAGAATGACAATTCGTCCAATTAAAATTGATGAAAATAGTGAGTTCAGATAAGAGTTGGTCAACATTTCAATGCTTATTTTGCTTCAGTGTTTACAGAGGAAAGCTTAGATAATAGTTTGGAGACTACTAATAGTTCTTGTATGCATGGAACAAATAGACTTACAGAATGTGAATTTATGTAAAGATATTAAACGTTTATAAGACCATATTGATCCAGGTAAAGCTGCAGGCCTAGGAAATATATGGTGTTAGAATTCTGAAGAGGTAGTATCAGCATTGGCAAAGGCACTGTATTTTGATTTTTAAGCGATCTATAACATTTGGTGAGCTACCAGATGACTGGAAAACAGCATATGTTGTGCCTATTTATAAGAAAGGTAGTAAGGAAGATTTGGGAAATTATAGGCCAGTTAGCTTAACATCTCTGTTGTAAAGGTTCTGGAAAAGTTACTGAAAGTCATATAGAGAAATATTTAGAGATACAAGGTATTGTATGACTCCCAGCACGCTTTCAGAAAGGGTAGGTCATGTTAGACAAACCTTTTAAAATTTAGAATACATTACTGACTGCATGACCGAGGAGATTCCATTTGATATTGTATATTTAGACTTTAGTTAAAGCTTTTGATAAGGTTCCCACATAAGGCTGATGAAAAAGTTATTGCAATGTGGTATAAGTGGAGTGGTAATTGTTGGATTAAAGAGTGGTTGCGAAAATAGAACAGTGTGTACAACTTAAATGCGGAAATAAATCATCCTTGGAAATAGTGAAGAGCTGTGTCCCACAGCGTTCAGTGCTGGGGCCACATGTTCCTCATATATATATAAATGATTTAGACAGGGACTTAAATGCAAGGTTTCTAAGTTTGCAGATAATACTAAAGTGGCCACCTCAGTTAGGAATAGTGAAAGATGCATAAGATTCAAAATGATCTTGATAAACTTCTTGGGTGGGCAGATTAGTGGCCGAAATGAATTTTAATTAGGAAAAAGCTGTTAACGTCTCACCTAGGTACTCAAAATAAAAGTTTTAACTACGATATGAAGGGGGATTGGCTTGAGTCTGTGGACAAAAAAAGATTTAGGTGGATTATAAAGCAGTAATTGAAAGTAGCTAAAAAATCAGTTGTTTGAAGCTAGTTTAATAAAGCCTTAATAAGATGCTGAGCATAAATAAATTCGCAATGTTGTTACAAGAGCAAGGAAGTAAAAGTAAACTGTATAATAGCAGTTAGGCCAGTAATAGAATATTGTGCACAAGTTTGGGCCCCTTATTTAAAGAAAGACTTAGAATGCTTTAAAGAGAGTGCAACGTAGAGCAACAAGGATGATTTCTGGTTTTGAGGTAAGCTGCTATGAGGAGCAGGCTGAAGGAGTAGCCGAATGTTTTCTGCTAGAAGGCGATTTTCTCAGAGGGAACATGATACAAGGTCTACAAAATATTGTACATCTATTGATAATTACAGAGGCCAATAAATGTTTTCATAGTAGAAATGGACAGGTGACCAGGGCATAATAAGAAAAAATTAAAAAGAAAGCATGCCATCTGATATAAGAAAAGCATGCATTCAGTAATAGGGTTGTAAATTTTGGAATGGTCTGCCAGAGGGAGGTTGTTGAGGTGACTCGATTGCCAACATTTAAGAAAGGCGTTAGATTTGTTTATGGATGGGTTGGGTATCATAATATATTTGGACGAAGCCAAATTGGCGGGTTTTCAGTTATAGTAGTTATTAATGTGAGATGGCATGTGTGACCATAACTTAGCTTATTAATTGCATGTGGATGGTTGGTTGGGCGTATCATATATTTAATATATATATATATATATATATATATATATCTATATATAATATGTATATATATATATTATATATTATATATATATATATATATATATTATATATATATATATATATATATATATATCATTTAGTTTTGACTAAGCCAAATTTGGTGGATTTGTAGTCTACAACATTGACAATTTTCCCTTAGTGCTGTGTGATTGGCATGAGTATGTTTGTTTAGTGGGTTGACTGGACAGTCTCGATAGGCCCATGTGGTCTTACTGTCTCTATATTCTTAATGTCTTAATTCTTAATAACAGCAAGGTAAAATTGTTTAAAAATGCCCATCTCTTTTATATATATATATATAAAAAAAAAAACATATATATATATATATATATATATATAATATATTAATATATATATATATATATAGTATATATATATATATTATATATATATATTATATAATATATATATATATATATAATAATATATTATAAATATATAATATATATACACGTATATATATATTATACCGTATATATATATATATATTATAATAATAATATATATATATATATATATATATATATATATATATATATATATATATAATATATATAATATATATCATATTAGGAACCGTAGTAATGCTCTTCTTGGACAGTAGAAGTATTCTCGCGTTTCTCTTTTGTTTCGTCGTAGCGTAGTGCGTCAAACACATGCACGCTCATGCTGCTAAGCGTCCAGGACGTATCCTTAGCATGGTGAAAATACCATTAGGGGTATTTAACAATTAGTAGATATATATATTATATATAAATATATATATATATATATAATATATAT
>JABUQX010116357.1:0-2500 GCA_015478945.1 Trachelipus rathkii | reverse complement strand
CAGGTTATGATATGTTTTGTTAAGTATACTATGTATACTTAACAAATCTTATTGTAACCTGAATTAGGATGGCCCTAAACCAATCTCGAATAATCTAGAAGCTCGCTCAGTTTTTTTTAAAAACCCTATGGGAAAATACCAAACTTTGAAAGGATTAAACTTTTGGTAATTATTTAGTATTGTTGACTTTAGTTCACATACATAGTATATTAAAATTATAAACATTTCATTTACAAAAATGGTTTTAATAAATTATTTGAAGTTTTTTTTATGGATTTTTGTGTATTTTACGCATATATTTTAAAGAAAAATATAAAAAATAACAATATGAAAATTTTAAACGTCTAATTTTCTATTTTTTTTTTTTTAGGGATGTCCCTATCGATGCTTTGTTCAGATTTTTTTATATATATTGATTGCATTAATATTTTTGTTAATCAATAATTTTGAACGATTATCAACAAATAAATTGTTCGCCGAAATTTACGTTCAGGGTTGGGGATTTTTTGGATTTTTTGAGAAAAAAATCAAAATAAGTAAATATAAAATAATTTTTCTTGTAACAAGCACTATGCATATATACTATATATATTATATATATATATAATATAAATATATATATATATATATATATATATATATATATAATATATATATATATATATATATATATATATATTATACTATTATATATGTAACGGAACTGAAATTTTCAGTTCGCGACCGGAATGTAGCCAGAATCCCAAAAAAAATTCCGGCCGAACCGGAATTTTCAAATGAACTTTCCTTTGACTATAAAGAAATGAAAAAAAATATTCTATATAACTTTTAATATAAAATCCATTATATATATATATAATATATATATATTATATTATATATATATATAAGTATATATTACGTGATGGGACAGAATTAATCGTCACTCGTCATCGGCAAAAAATCGGCATATTTACTTTTAAATCGTCATCGTCATCGTCATCGGCAATTTCTGCCGATTATTTTGCCGATTAATTGAACAAATATTAAGAATTTTGAATAATATTAAAAATATAATTAATAATAATATAATAATAATAATAATAATAATAATAATTTTACATATATATATATATATATATTACTATATATATATATATATATAATATATTATATATATATATATATATATATATATTATATATATATATACTATATAGATATACCATTTTGCTTAATGGTATGTATGACATTCAAGTGCCTAATGGGTTCGCCTTTCTGTTATTCGTTCATAACACTCATCCTCCCGACAACATATCATATACACAAACTTATATATCCACACACCTCTTCTAGACAACATCTTACAGACCTCCCTGATCCCTTATATGCCATATTGTAGGGCGAAAAAATTGCCGCACAATCGTAAATGTCCTGTTCGTGTCGTAGATTGCGACGAGGGACGGTGGTAGTTTAGGGTTGGCTGCCTACTACGCACTTATCTTTTTCCTAGAAATGCTAATGCATGCTCGGAGAAAGGTCGTGATCGCAGTAAGTGCCCTTCTATCTTCGGCGAAAATGTATGAATCGTATCTGTTATATAAATTGTCAAGAGGAACCAAATGTTGAGCGAGAGAGGCTGATGGATTGTATTTAGACACCCAGGCAAATTTGATTTGGCTCGCTGTTTACTGAAAACAAAGATGAAGGAAACGTGAAAAATGAAGTGGTGTGGTGTGAAAATTTGTTTGGTGTTACTGTGGAAAGGAATGAGAGGGGATAGAAGGATTTGCAATTCTGATGAGTGAGTTGTGGTAGAGAGCTATGGTAGATTTTGTGTGTGAGTACTAGAAATCTAAAGGTTAAATTTAAGTTGAAAAGTCAAATTTGGTGTGGTTGCGACATATGCTCCATCTGAGGGTTAATGTTGAAAGAGTACGATTTTCTGGGATCTGAATGGATGTTTTGGATGGGGGGAATAGGGGATTCATTTCATTTGCCACATATCCACCACACAAGAATTTTTTTTTTACAGTTGTCACCACCACTCAGGGGAAGAACTCTATCAAGGAGGGGGTGTAGTACTCTTAAAAGTTCACCCTCTTGCGCAAATTACGCATATGAGCACAGACACAGGCTATAAAGTGAGGAGATTAAATTCAGTAGGAAATACAGAAGATGAAAGAGAATTCCACAAAACAGAGGTGGTGGGAAAGAAGGAAGCACCACAGCAAACTAGCCTGGAGTTACCAATGTCAACACAATACTCGTGCGCAAATACAGCACCTATTGTGCTACAAAGGCGTCGTAAAGGTGGTGGTACGCGAGTGATAAGTTCCCTCGAGCACTTGCCGCTGCGGTACCTATAGGATAGAGATAAAGCACCAACATCGCCTCGCAAAGATAGAGGGTCAAGTGAACTGGAAAGTGCAGAACAGTTTATAAGCCTTTTTGCCGTTGACTCGACCCTATCCAAAAGCCGGGTGAAACCAGAGCCCCCCCCCCCCATATATGAGAGCAG
>JABUQX010116356.1:25000-35000 GCA_015478945.1 Trachelipus rathkii | reverse complement strand
ATACTAATAATAATATTAATTATTTCACAATATATTAATAATAATATTTAATAATAATAAATAATAAAATATAATAAGTAATAATAATAATAATAATAATCATAATAATAGATAATAATAATATAATAATATATTAATAATAATAATGAAGATAATAATAATAATAATCATAATAACTAATAGCTCTAAACTTACTTACTACTAATAATAAATTTAGTAGTAACAACAACAAACAGCTATTATAAATCAATCAGAAATACTTTATTCTCTCAATGGTATTTATTACATAATACTTATCATTAAAAAATAGCAATTTAATATAAAAAGAAATACATTGACTAAAAATGGCTTCTGAGGGTACGTTTTCTAGAGAATAAGGAAATATTTCAGCAAAATCGCTTGTAAAGATTAAGAAAGGAAATAATTCTATAGAGTTATACTCAAAATTAAAAATTTTAGGCAATAAAAAAAAAATTAAATATATTTTATGTTGTATAGCTGAAATCAAGTTATTATTATTATTATTATTATTATTATTTTTATTATTATTATTATTATTATTATTATTATTATTATTATTATTATTATTATTATATATGAGTGTTAATTACAGAAGAGCTTTATGGATTGCTTTTGTTGAAGTTCATAGGCCTATAAATCGTGGCAAATGAAAGTTATAACACGTTGGTGGATTTGATATCATCGTTGATATCATCCTTATTAATATTAAATTAAGTATTATTATTATTATTATTATTATTATTATTATTATTATTATTATTATTATTATTATTATTATTATTATTATTTATCTAATATTATTCATCTAATCATTCTGAAACCTAATTACATATTATTATTATTATTATTATTATTATTATTATTATTATTATTATTATTATTATTATTATTATTATTATTATTATTATTATTATTATTGTTAGTATTATTGTTTTAATTATTATCATTATCATCATCAGGATTATCATTATCATCAAAGTTATCATCATGATTATCATTATCATTAAAGTTATCATCATGATTATCGTTATTATTATCCTTAAAACTATTAATTATATTTATTATTATTATTATTATTATTATTATTATTATACTCACCTCTCACCTACATTATTATTATTATATTTTATTATTATTAATTTTATTAGTTATTATTATTACTTATTAGTTATGTATTAATTATTATTATTATTATTATTATTATTTATTATATATTAATTATATAAATCCACTGTTATAAAATGTATATTAAAGCAAAATAAAAATTTCAACACCAAATAGTCACTTCAAACCAATTTTTTGTCTAAATAGCTCCAGAAAAAAGGCAAGAACAAGAAAAATATCCCATCTCAACTTCCCAGTGGAAATCATGATCCCTCCTCAGAAAGGGTGTCCATAAGTCCGAAAACTCTAAAGTAGGGGGCTTACAAGCCATCCTGGAGGTTCAAAAGGTAAGAGTGCAAGATTCTCCTCTTAGAGGCGCTTCCTTCTGAATTTCTTTCCTTTAAAAAGTTAAAAAGGAAATATCACTCTTCAATCAAGATCGGTTCCCTTCAGGATTAAACCATTGTTGAGAGACTAATTGATCGTTGCAATTATTTCGCCTCCGGACTAGAGGTATCTTAGCGCGAGTATGAAATTTATTTTGGAATTGCCTAATAGAAATATTTTTGCTATATAAATCACTAATTATAAATGTAATATAAGCCAAAAATAAAAATTTCAACACAATAAGTCACGATTTTTTTTTTTATTATTATTATTATTATTATTATTATTATTATTATTATTATTATTATTATTATTATTATTATTATTATTATTAATTATTATTATTATTATTTTATTATTATTATTATTATTATTATTATTATTATTATTATTATTATTAATATTTGAAATTTATATTATTTTAATACAAGCGTTGTTTTAAAAAATTTTGAAATAAAAACTGAAACAACTAAATAGCCCCATGAGTAGCCAAACATAGTTTTATAAAATTTTTGTAAAATAATTGCAAAAAATATAATTCTTGCATCGATAAAATAATAGCTTACGAGACACAGAATCACTTAGAAATTACACGAAGATTTTTTTTTTTTTTTTGCAGTAAGAGTTAGAATAGCAAGCAAAGGTTTGGAAAGGTGCAAAGTTCCGTTTTCGTGTTTTTGTTAGCTTTAGAATTAACATTTACTTTAGAGTTGACATTTGTTGTTATTTTTCCTTTAGATTTATTTTACTTTTATTTTCGTTTTTATATTTTTTTTTTTTTTTACTTGTTTTTCTAGCCTTATTTTTTCTTAAAACTTTCTATTGCTATTTTTTTTTTAATTAAGTAATACTTTCATCAAGGGATTATCAAATCCTCAATTAAATTATAATATTTTTAATTTTTATCATATTACAATTTATTTGCCTAAAGTTGAAGCAGTCATGCCCTATTTTAAATAATTTATCAGCACAAAATATTTTTTTTCGCCCTTTGGAGGCATTTTTTCCAGTCAATTACTTTGACAATTTAATTTTCCATATAAAATCATGTCAAGTTAATTGATTCAATCTTTTATACAAATGCATTTTTTTTCAATTGGTAATTGTTAATATTTCAGATGAATAATATTTTACATCTTTTTCTCATATAGAGCAAATGAATTAAAAATTCAATACCAGATTCAACTTCAATTAAATTATAATATTATATATATAATATATATTAATCTATATAATATATATATATATTATATAATATATATATATAGTATATATATATAATATGTAGGACTTTATATATTATTATATATATATCATATATTATGATACATATTATATATATATATATATATAATATAGTATATTATATATAGTATACTATATATATATATATATATATATCATATATATATATATATATATATTATATATATAATTATATATTATTATATATATTATAGTATAACATATATATATATAGTATATATATATATATATATATTATATATATATAGTATATTATATATATATACTATATATATATATAATATATTAATATATAGTGATATAATATATATATATATATATATATTCAGTATATAATATATAATTAGATATATATTTTATATATATTATATATATATATCGCCTCACCCCATCAACACTTGCAAGTTGACGCCTTCCGGGTATCTGGCACTTTTGGTCTACAATCTTTCTTCGAAGTTAATTTCCTGTAACCTCGCGGTCTAAATCTTAATCTCCTTACTTTGTCAAACACCCCTCCTCTTCTTCTAGATTTTATCTTCTGTTCGTAACCGAAAACTGGTGATAAATTTTATCTGTTTTCTGCTTATTTTCATCCTAACTCTACTGGATTATTCTAGTCTGATCTTATCCTAACTCATTATCCTATTACTCTGATTATCCTAACTGATTGATCCTGTTACTTATCTGATTATCCTTAATTGATAATCAGTTAGGATAAGTCAGTTAGGATTAATCAGAAAATAACAGGATAATCAATTAGGATAGATCAGAGTAAAAGGATAAATCAAGTAGGATAAATCAGAGTAATAGGATAATCGAGTAGAAGGATAATCAGATTAGGAATATTTCAGTAGAGTTAGGTTGAATAAATAACAGAACAGATAAATTTCATCACCACTTTCGTTACGAACAGAAGATTAAATCTAGAAGAAGAGAGGTGGTTTGTTTTTGACAAAGTAGATTAAGATTTTAATACCGCGAAGGTAGAGAAATTAATGAAGAAAGATTGTAGACGCAAAAGTGCCAGATACCCGGAAGGCGTCCCTGCAAGTGTTGATGGTTGAAGGGAATAATATATATATCATAGTATAATTATTATTAACTATATATACCTCACTATCAGATATATAATAGGAGCTATATATATATATATAAATATAGATATACTATATACATTATATATATATATATAGCTAGTAATAGGTTATACATATAAATAAGTATAGTAGATATATCATACTATATATATATAAATATATATACTATATATATAGCTATAGTGTATAATCTATATATATATATATTACATATAACATATATATATAGATATTAGTTATGATAATAGTGTAGGTATACTGGTCAGTCAGGTACACGATCCGCTGAAGAATATACGATGCATCAGAGCTATTATTGCCTGCGGCCAGCCAACTTAAAAAATAAATATAATATATATATAGTATATATATATATCTATATGATATATATATATATATATATATATATATATATATATATATATATATATATATATATATATATATATATATATATATATATATATATATATATATATATATATATATATATATATATATATATATATGAATTTAATTGAATTGAATTGTATTGAATTTTTAATTCATTTGCTCTAATTGAGAAAAAATTAAAATATTCATTCATTGGAAATATTAACAATACCAAATTGAAAAAAATGCATTGTTAAAAATTTAATAATTGAACTTGACATATTTTATATGGAAAATTAAATTTGATCAAATAATTGACTGGAAAAAATGCTCCAAAGGGAAAAAAATATTTTGTGCTGATAAATTATTTAAAATAGGGCATGACTGCTTCAACTTTAGGCAAATAAATTGTAATATATAAAAATAAAAATATTTTGAGTAATTTTGATAATAATACCTTGATCAAATTATTACTTAATTTAAAAAAAAAAAAGCAATAGAAGTTTTAAGAAAAAATAAGGCTAGAAAAATAAGTAAAAAAAAAAAAAACTATAAAACGAAACAAAAGTAAATAAATCTAAAGGAAAAAAACAACAAATGTCAACTCTAAAGTAAATGTCAATTCTAAAGCTAACAAATAAACGAAAACTGAATCTTGCACCTATCCAAAACATTGCTTGATATTCTAACTCTTACTGCAAAAAAAAAAAAAAAATCTTCGTGTAATTTCGTGATTCTTGTCTCGCAAGATACGGCTTGTTAAGGGTCCATTATATTATTTATAATAATTACAAAAATTTTATAACTATGTGGCTATCATGGCTATAGTTGTTTTCTAGTTTTTTATTCAAATTTTAAACAACGCTTGATAAATATTTCAGTGGCACTCTAAAATAATAATAATAATAATAATAATAATAATAATAATAATAATAATAATAATAATAATAATAATAATAATAATAATAATATAATAATAATAATAATAATAATAATAATAATAATAATATAATAATAAAAAAAAAAATGTGACTTATTGTGTTGAAATTTTATTTTTGGCTTTAATATTACATTTTATAATAGTGATTTATATAGCAAAATATTTCTATTAGGCAATTCCACAAATAAATTTCATTACTGCTAAAGATACCTCTAGTCCGGAGGCGAAATATTGCAACGATCAATTTAGTCTTCAACAATGGTTTAAGTCCTGAAGGAACGATCTTGATGGGAAGTGTTTTCTTTTTAACTTTTAAAGGAAAGAAAATTCGAAGAAGCGCCTCTAAGAGGAGAAATCTGCAGCTCTTACCTTTTGAACCTCCAGGATGGCTGTAAGCCCCTACTTTAGAGTTTTCGGACTTATGCACCCCTTTCTGAGGAGTGGATATGATTTTCCTACTGGTAAGTCTCGCCGCATGGGAATATTTTTCTGTTTCTTGCCTTTTTTTGGAGCTATTTAGACAAAATTGGTGAAGTGACTTATTGTGGTTGAAATTTTATTTTTGGCTTTAATATTACATTTTATACAGTGGATTTAATAATAATTAATAATAATAATAATAATAATAATAATAATAATAATAATAATAATAATAATAATAATAATAATAATAATAAATAATAATAATAATCAATAATAATAATAATCAATAATAATAATAATAATAATAATAATAAATAATAATAATAAAAATATAATAATAGTTAAGATAATAATAAACGATAATCATGAAATGTAACTTTATGATAATGATAATCATGATGATAACTTTGATGATAATGATAATCCTGAATTGATGATAATGTAATAATTAAACAATAATACCTAACAATAATAATATTAACTAATAATAATAGATAATAATTATAATATAATAATATAATTAATAATAATATCATAATAATAATAAATAATAAGAATAATAATACATAATAATAATAATAATAATAATATAATAATAATAACTAATAAATAATAATAGATAATATAATAATAATAATAATAATAATAATAATAATAATAATAATAATAGCTACTACAAATTTTTATATTAATTAGGATGAATATCAAAACGATGATACTCACATCCACCAACGTGTTATAACTTCATTTTGTGCACACGAGTTCAATAGCCTATGAACTTCAACAAAAGGCCAATCCATAAAGCTCTTCTGTAATTAACACTCATATATAATAATAATAATAATAATAATAATAATAATAATAATAATAATAATAATAATAATAATAATAATAATAATAATAATAATAATAATAACTTGATTTCAGCTATTACAACATAAAATATATTTAATTTTTTTTTTATTGCCTTAAAATTTTTCAATTTTGAGTATAACTCTATAGAATTTATTTTCCTTTTCTTAATACTTTAACAAGCGTATTAATTGCTTAAAATATTCCTTATTGCTCTAGAAAACGTACCTCAGAAGCCATTTTTAGTCAATGTATTTCTTTTTTACTATTAATTGCTATTTTTTAATATTGATAAAGTATTATGTAATAAATATCATTGAGAGAATAAAGTATTTCTGATTGATTTATAATAGCTGTTGTTGTTGTTAGCTACTATTATTATTAGTAGTAGTAGTAGTAGAGCTATTATTATTATTATTATTCTATTATTATTATTATTATTATTATTTATTATTATTATTATGTAATATTGTTATTATTATTATTATTATTATTATTCATTATTATTATTATTAATTATTTATTATTATTGATTATTATTATTAAATTAATTATTATTATTGTTAAATAATAATATTATTATTATTATTTATTCATTATTATTAATATTACTTATTATGTATTATTATTATTATGTATTATTATTATTATTATTATTATTATTATTATTATTATTATTATTATTATTATTATTATTATTATTATTATTATTATTATTATTATTATTATTATTATTATTTTTATTATTTTTATTTTTTTTTTTTTTTTATAATCTTTATCTTTATCTTTATCTTTATCTTTATCCTTGTTATTCATTAGCTAATAGAGTTAAAATTATTTCATATTATATAACCTGATATAATTTAAAATTTCTACCTTAAAACTGTATAATCTGAAAACATCCCCTCAGAATCCATTGCTTTGAACATGTATTTTTTTCTTCAAATGTTAAATTGCTATTTTAAGCGATAATAATTAATAATAATTATGTAATAAATTTCATTTACAGTAATATTTTTTTATTATTATTTATTTTGATGACATTCAGAATAAACAATTAGAACTTCCCATAGAAAGAGTTGTTCTAAAGCTTTGATTGTAAATCTCAACTGATGACGATACATCCACTGGTTAGAAATGAAACTTGATGGCGTGGCGTTACGATCCTCTTGGTCGAAATGAAACACAAAGCTACTCTCTTCATGGCAGCTTCGGTGATTCAAATCTAGTCTCAAAGACAGGAAGTAGTTAGTCTCAACAATTTAACTGCAAAATCTTTGAAGACTTCTTCAGTGATATACGATACTTACGATTACTTACAGTAATCATCTTTGGACGGACAATTAAAATCTATTTTTGATGGGTTCTTGACTTTTATAATTTTTTCTTTTATACAACATATAAATTCTCACAGTTATAATCTCATGTGCGAGAAATACATTAGATACTGTTATTTTGAAAAATTGAAAATTTTATGTAAAAATTGAAACACTGAAATCAAAGATTCACTTTGACTGAACTTCTCTGTCACCCCATCTGATCTACTCCCCGTCCACGTGTCGCTGGTTCGGGCTTTGGCTAACGTGTCTAGCGTGGTGACCCCTATCCCCAACGTCTCGCCTGCGCGATACCCTGACTTACCCATTCTTCCCTTCTCCTTCCCCTACTTTCCTCTCGACGTGCGGATCTCCTTCGTCTACTCGATCGCGCGATGCAAAGGACTATGTCGCTTCTTCGTTCATCTTCCCCTCGCACTTCTATCCTCTCTCTCGTCTCTCTCTCTCCTCTTCTCTCTCTCTCTCTCTTCTCTCTCTCTCTCTCTCTCGTCTCTTTCCTCTTCTCTTCCGCTCTCTCTCCCTCCCTCTCGCACCTCTCTCCCTCCCTCTCTCTCTCTCTCTCTCTCTCTCTCTCTCTCTCTCTCTCTCTCTCGTTCTCGCTCTCTCCTCTCTCTCTCTCTCTCTCTCTCCCATCTCTCCTCTTCTCTCTCTCTCTCTTCTCTCGTCTCCTCTCTCTCTCTCTCTCTCTCTCTCCTCCTCTCTCTCTCTGCTCTCTCTCTCTCTCTCTCTCTCTTCTCTCTCTCTCCTCTCCTCTCTCTTCACTTCTCTCTCTCTCTGCTCTCTCTCTCTCTCTCTCTCTCTCTCTCTCTTCTCTCTCTCTCTCTCCTCTCTCTCTCTCTCTCTCTCTCTCTCTCTCTCTCTCTTCTCTCTCTCTCTCTCTCTCTCTCTCTGTGTTTGTGTATGTGTGTGTAGGTATATTACCATTTCTTTATAAATTTTAAACTTTAAACCGCTCAACTGAAAAGTTTCAAAAATGTCGCTTAACCCCTCTTCCATTCGACCGTCTTTATATATATATATATATATATATATATATATTATATATATATATTAATATATATATATAATTATAATATATATTAATAATATATAATAATATATATATATATATATATATATATAAATATATCTATATATATATTACTATATATATATAATATATCTATTATATATATATACTATATATATAATATATATATATATAATTATATATATATATATATATATATACACAATATAATATTATATAATAATAATATATATATATATATATATATATATATCCACGCAGGGATATTGATTCTTATTATAGAGTTATGCTCTTTGTTACAACCTAGAGCATGACATAGTAATAAGAGCCAATACTTGGGGGACTTTGTGCATCTCTCTCGGCCCCAGCACTAACTTATTGCCGCATTTTGTGCATATTGTTGTGGCGCATCTTGTTGGTGGCATTTGTGCGCATTTGTGTCGCATTTGTTGGTGCCATTCTTGTTGTCATTTGTGCGCATTGTTGTGTATTTGTTGTGCATTTGTTGCGCATTTGTTGTGCATTTGTTGTGCATTTGTTGTGCATTTGTTGTGCATTTGTTGTGCATTTGTTGCGCATTTGTTGTGCATTTGTTGTGCATTTGTGGAGTGGCATTTGTCACATATTTAATCTATTAGTCTTCATCTTTTTCCCTCATTTTTCATACTAATTTTTTTTTTTTTTTTCAATCACTCCCTCCACGACAATTTCTTATCTATTTTTTTTTGAAGAAGTTATCCACCTTCCCTCCCACGTCACAGCCCTTTGGGCTATTCGGTGCCTCTACCCGCATGGGTCTTCAGCCCACCTCACACATCTTCCCAGTGGATGAGGGTACTGGATAAAAACCGGTTTATTTGCTTTCTTTTGACCGGGCCGCCAATTGTAGGGGACCCGAACCTTGAGCTAACCGTTGAGGAGGCTGTCCTGCATTTTGGTGTATAATCTCGGGCTCTGACGTGAAGTTATGTAGGTTCAGTGCGGTACACAAAGGGGGGGGGGTAAACCGACGTAGAGTTCCTGGAGGCTCTTCCAAGGCCACATCCACAGACTACCTTTCGTGGTGGGGTCCCGGAAGTTGTGTGGATCTCTGGCCTGTGACCTTTTGTGGGGAGGACTACCCTTCCTTTATAAAATATACGCCCTTCCAACCCATACTGTGGATTTACTTTTG
>JABUQX010116356.1:15000-17500 GCA_015478945.1 Trachelipus rathkii | reverse complement strand
AGATTCACTGGAAAAATTTCTACAGTCCAGTAGTGATGAAAACACACGCATTATAAAGATGAGTGCAAATGATTGAAAACTATCACCAAGAAAAACGACTAGATACAAATCAAATGACGATCCTATCAATTGGTGGAGTGTTAATTAAGCAAAATACAAATGTTTACCCACGCTTAAGTAAACTTGCAAGGAAATACTGGCCTGTCCTCCAACTGGTGTTCCAAGTGAAGTATTTAGCAATGCTGGGCTAATATATGATGAAAAGAGAAACAGACTCTCAGCAGAAAAGGCATGTTAAAATCAAACATACGCATCCGCATCCGCATCCGCGGATGCGAAGAAAATGACATCTGCAGCATCACTGATATATATATATATATATATATATATATATATATATATATATATATATATATATATATATATATATATATATATATATATATATATAAATATAGAAAAAAACTATAAAAAATGTTTTTGAGTTTTTGAAAAGAGTTCATTTTGAAATATCTGATATACCTTCCTTACATATCGATACTTTTCGTTTTTTCGCAAAGTCGACATGAATAACATAAAATAAAAAAACCAAATTTTAAAAGAAAAGAGGCAACCAATTTTTCAATATTAAAATAAACAGATTCGGAGATTTTTAGATTGAATATGGATTTACCCTTTTCTTCAGGAAAAGCAACAAAAAAAAAAATAAATAAAAATAAAAATAAATAAAAAAAGGAAATAAAAACTAAAATTTATTTATTATTTTGTTTATTTTATTCTATGTTTTAAGTAGAGGATGTGTAAATAAAATATATTTAGATAACATCTGGGATAAACAAGTATAAATAGAGTTTGTGTGTTATTTTTAAATGGAAAAATAAATATTGGGTACTAGATTGGAAGTGTTATTTATTCTAAAGGTTATTTTACTCACACATATTGAACGTATCATGTATTTTTAAATAAATGTAAATCCCCTCAGTATAGCTTTTTGAAATCAAAGCTCCATTGATTAAAGTTATTTAGCTTTTAGCCCAAAGCTTCTGATAGAACTTGGTTTCAGTTTGAGATTGAAGTTTAAATTATTTTCTTATTTTTTTATTAGATAGTATATACTTTTCTCATGTCTATTATGAACTACAAGTAATGTTTTAAAGATAACATAATGACTATAAACATAAAATTTATTTTCAAATGAGTGAAAACAAAATAAAGATAATATTGTTTGTCATCAAAGAAGTAAGTCTAATGCAAAAAGGAATGCATTTTCTTGAGAGTTAATTTGCTCTAAGAAGTGAGAGACATTTGAAGAATTCTAATGATTTTTTCATTAGAACTAGTATTTCATTTTAACTTTTGTTCATCAAAGAAGGTTTGTAGTGTAGAATAGAATAACCAGTTTGTTTATTTTTATTCTATTGGAAATATATTTATTGCATCACAAGCTTACAAATTTTTTAGCTGACTTCCATACCCTGTGCAGATTTTGCTTACCCGAAGCATATTCTAAATATCCTTGAGTATGTGTTAATGTAATCTACACAGTTCACAAAAGAATCTCTCTTTATCACTGTTGATATTCAACCTTCCTTTCTCCTTAAGAGTTTGCTGTTCAAATTGTGATCGTTCTTGCAAAATTACTCTAATCTGTTCCTTCGGCCTTAAGAGTATTGAAAATTTTTGGTTCCTCGAGCAACTGTCGTTTTTAGATTCACTAACGAAATAAACAAATGGGAAATTAAACCACAAACTGTTAGAACCCGGATCTCCGACTTTCAACAGAAGAGCCCAATTCGTTACAACTAAAGAAACCACAAAATAGAACTAAGAAACATCCATCCTTATAACAGTCCACAAAAATCATACAAATTCAAAGAACATTTACAAAAAAGTTTAGTCAACCCAAATTGTAAAAGAACATGACAAACCGTTGAAAAAAAAACTTCGCAACACCCCTTCCCCTTAATTATATCTAACATAAACCATACACAAATTTTTCCCCCCAATTCACCATACTAGGGATCATGCTCTTCAAAAACTTCCCAGCCATAGGCCTAGGCAACATTTCAAACATTCACCTAGGACCTACAACCATCACCTACCTTTCTGAAATATACAAGAAATCACTAAAATTGAACTTCATCCCTACTAACTTGGAAGAAAGTAAAAATAATATTCAAATTAAAACCGAGAAAGAAACCAAGCAAGCTATCCTTCTACCGCCCGTTCTTTCTTCTATGCAACACTGTAAATTTCTAAAGTCTAGAGAACCTCATTTACCCAAAAATGCAACTACTCCTATATATGTAACAAGGTTTCAAATAATCAAACTCAACCACACCCACTCTTTAACCATAACTTCTCAAAACATTATAAAAGGGTTCAACAAATAACCTTTCTCACAACCATATTCATAGCAATTCAAATAATAAAGCCATTAACGCCGTCCACAAATTTTAAACTCCCCATTTCCTACGACTACAGAAAGTGAATTTCTAAT
>JABUQX010116356.1:0-5000 GCA_015478945.1 Trachelipus rathkii | reverse complement strand
AGTTATTGCTGTTATTAAGAAACTTTTCCTCACGGGGGTTACCATTCCGAGGAGATGATGAAATACCTGGCTCTGTTCGAAATGGAAATTTTATGATGTGTCAGGAACTTATTGCAGAATTTGACTCTTTTTTACAAAATCACCTATCTCAATGTCAAATTCTGGCAAAGGAAGCACTTCTTATTTATCACATAGCACTTACGAAGAACTCATCCAAATTATTGCTAGAAAGGTAATCAGTGAAATAGTGAAAGAAATTCATGGAAAGAAGTATTTTCTATTATTGTATGATTCCATCCAGACATTAACTCATAAAGATCAGCTGAGCTTTATCATACAGATATGATAGCAGAGAAAGTACGCCTAAGAACGCTTTTAGATTTATTTAAAAATCCTGTCATAGAGTTAAAGAACTAGTGGAAACGGCAGATTTTCTCAAGCAAAGAATTAGCACATAACAGTTTCGGGGTCACACGTATGATAATGATGCAATATGTCAGAATATATCGTTCAGATTCTTCTTTTAATTTAGTGGGATCTAGAGCTGTCACATGTTGTAAACAGGTGGTTTCTTTTTTTGCTTTGCTTCAGAGTCTTTATAATTTTTTCTCGGGCTCTACGCATCGCTGGGATATCTTAGAATCTTTCTTCAAAAAGAATATTACTGTCAAAACATATGTGGACAAAGGTTGGTCAGCTCAGCAGAAGTTTGTAGAAAGTCTAAACAAAGTTGAAGCTATTGTTAAGCTTTTAAAAACTCTTTATCTGAGATAAAAATGGAGACCAGTCATTCAACTGCAAGGCAAAGAGAATTGAAAAAATTGAGTAGGTCCTATGAAATACCCTTTACTGAATAGCGAACCAAGCTTGAAATATTTGATTCTGCTAAATAAAAAAAATGTTAATCTGAAATATGATGTGGCCACCTTTATTAATTTTGGTATAACTCTCTGTGTAACTTAGTAATGAAATAGAAGTTCATTAGAAACCTACGAAAAATTGTGCCAAAGAAAAATGGAAAATCTTTACACAAAAAGACATCAAAGAATGTATCTAAACTAAGATCTGAGAAAGAAGAAAATTATCAAATATGCAATTCTTCAAGCAAGCTTCCCCACTATATTAGATAAACTGATCACAGAATGAGACAAATAAGTCTTGTTCAAATCAAATTTATCAGAAAAGTTTTATTCTAAATCAAATCTCACGAAAACCGACCCAGACGACATCATAATCACTAAATTATTACAAAAAAAACTATCGATCCGACTAGAAGATTTTGGAGCAAGAATGCATTATTTTAAAATGTTTGCTTTTAAAAGAAGGTAATGGCAGTAGAGACTCTCTCAATTCTGTGGGTATTTGTATACTGAAAGGCTTCACGATAGATATTCCAAAATCTTAATATAGGAACCATTTATATGGAACCATTCGACATACAGGCTCTGAGCTGGGCAAAGCTTACGCCATTACTAGAAGGATAAAAAATTATTTACGTTCTCCCAGTCCCAACAAGCGTTTAGCTCATCTTTCTCTACTTGCTATTTGAAAATGATTTCACCTAAAAAATAGATACCAGATAATTATTGACAAATTTGCTAAACGAAAACGGCAGACGAAAACCTATAATGAATATAAATTTGACATGTAATGTAATATGTAAGTATTATATTATATATATATATATATATATATATATAGATTTTATTATATATACATATTTATATATAATTTATATAATAATATAATAATATAATATATCATATTATATATATATAATATATATAGTATATAAATTATATAATATATAAAAGGGCGTAAAAATTTTTCGGCCCATGGGCGCTAGAGTTATTAAATACGGCCTGACTTATATCCACACCCCTCTCTAGATAACATCTTACAAATTCCCTATCCTTATAATCCATACTTGTAGGCGAGAAAAAATTGCCCACATCGTATGTTCTGCGTGTCGTAGAAGGCGAAGGGACGGTGGTAGTTAAGTTGGCTGCCTACTACCACTATCTTTTGCCAGAATGCATAATGCATGCCTCGGAGGAGTTCGTATGATCGCTAGTAAGCGCTCCGTTCTTATCCTTCGCTAAAATATAGGAATCGTATCTGTATATGAAATTTCAGAGGAATAAATGTTGAGGAGGAAGAAGGCGATGAATTATTTAGAAAGGCAAATTGATTTGCTCGCTGTACTGAAACAAAAAGATGAAAGAATACAGTTGAAAATGAGGTTTGTGTGAAAAGTTTGTGTTGCGTGGAAGAATCGGTAAGTGATAGAAGATGCAATCTGGATTGTAGTGATTTTGTTAGAGGCTATGTTAATTTGTGGTGTGAGTACTATGAAGTCTAAAGGGTTAAATTTAAGTTTGAAAAGGTCAGAATTGTTGTTCATGTTGCGACATTATATTCCCATCTGAGTGCTGTAATGTGAAAAGTACGATTTTCTGGATTAGATCTGAATGTATGTTTTGGATGGGAATAGGAGATTCAGTTCATTTGTCACATATCTTGCCCATTCAAAGATTTTTTTTTTATTCAGTTGTCACCACCACTCACGGCAGAGCCCTATTCAAGGAAAGGTGTAGTACTCTCAAAAGTTCACCCTCTAGGGCAAATTACATATGACCACAGACGCAGGCTTTAAAGTGAGCGAGATTAAATTCAGCGAAATACAGAAGATGAAGAGAGAATTCCACAAAACAGATGTGGTGGGAAAGAAGGAAGCACCCCAGGCAAACTAGCCTGGAGTTCCCAATGTCAACACAATACTCGTGCGCAGATACAGCACCTATTTACGAGGGCGTCGTAAACGTGGTGGTACGCGAGTTAATAAGTTCCTTCGAGCACTTGCCGCTGCGTTACCTATAGGATAAGAGATAAAACACCAACATCGCCTCGCAAGATAGAGCGCGTCAAGTGAAACTGGAAAAGGACAGAACAGCTTTAAAGCCTTTTTCTGCCGTTTGATCGACCCTATCCAAAAGTCGGGAGACCAGAGCCCTCCCCCCAGATATGAGAGCAGTACTCCATACCTGGGCGGATGAGACCTTTGTTTAGCGGAGCAACTGAGAAAAAGAGGAAAGTCTCACAGTTCTAAACAAAAACTTCAGTTTTGAGTCGCCCTAGCAATCGTTGCGATGTGAGGGTTCCAAGACATTTTTTTGTTTCTGTTAAGGCCAAGGATGTTTATATCGTCAACACGAGAACGACAGGAACCGTCGAAAGAGACAGAAAAGTTAGAAGGTATTTACTTGGAGAAGGCAGATTTGTAAAAGTTGCGTTTTAAAGAATTGAATTTCACAAACTTATTTCTATCCATCAGCGACGAATAAAATCTTTGGAAGATTAAGACGAGAGGCAATTCCAGAAGTTAAAAGTGGGGAGAAGAATGATATAGTTAAAGAAAGAAGGTCGAGTCAGCCGGAAATACGAGTGATAGATTTAGAGGCAAAGGAGATCATTAATGAAAAGTAGCAATAAAGTAGGAGATAAGAGAACCTAGGAACACACTATGGACAGAATAAGAAGAAGAAGTCGCCCCTATCAACAACAGCGATATGAGCCATTTGAAAGAAAAGCTAAAATATAATAAGGCAAAGAGAAGGAGAAACCCAAACGGAGGAGCTTGGAGACAGTGCACGCGTGCCATACTCGTCAAATGCTTTGGATATGTCAACGCACCACCAGCTCTTCGTAGTTCCTAAGAGCGAAAAACCATAAATCGTTAGATAGGATGTATATCACCAGTAGACTTCGCTGCCAACGCGAGAGCCGTACTGGACGATCGAGTGAGTTTCCAGAGGGGTTGATCTTAAGGAAGCTGCAGTGAGAAGGAATTCAAAAGATCTTAGATAGGAATACAAGTGAGAGCTACATGGCGATAGTTAGAAGGACAGAGCGGCTTCCTTTTTTCGAATAGGTTGGACATTGAAGCTCCAACACTGAGGGAGGAAAGGCTAGTATTAACATAGAGAATATATTGAGCGAGGGCCGAAGAGATTAGCTTTTCAGTTGGAAGAATTAGCAACACAATGATCAGATTCGAATAAGAGAGAAAGCAGATTACAGAGTGCTAAAGATGAAAGATTTAGACAGTTAGAGAGCAAGGACGTTAGCGCACTTTCCTTTGGCCTGAAAGTCAGCTTTGCTCATTCGAAGAGTATCCCGCAACATTTCTAGCTGAATGAAAAATTAGCGAGAGTGATAGGAGAACGAGAATTTTTCCACCACCGCGATAGGCAGTGTCTCTAGCCTGAATGGCCAGAGAAAAAGCACGATCGAACCATGGAATTATGAGGAAAAGAAAATTTAGTTTTAGAAGAAATGAATGAGGAAAGAAAAAATTAGCTGAAGAAGAATGAACCTTGCTCATCCCACAACGATTACAGCTCCCTCCTTATCGTTTAAATCTTTATACATCCATCATTATTCTTATTGAGGTAGGCAATTTGCTATCATCTGCAACCTTGGAAACCTTACATTAAGTCCCTGATCTAAATATTTTATACATGTATGAAGAACAGCCACTTGACCTAAGAAAACGTTACGGACCCCACAAACATGTCTCCTCATTCCATTAATAAAAATACTTTTCATTTTCATTAGAAACTATTATATATTATATATTTATTTATGTTATATTATTATATTATTATTATTATTATTATTATTATTATTATTATTATAATTTTTATATATTATTATTATATTAATTATTATTATTATTATTATATTATTATTATATTATTATTATTATTATTATATTATTATTATTATTATTATATTATTATTATTATTATTATTATATGTTATTATTATTATATTATTATTATTATTATTATTACTATAATTATTATTATTATGAGACTTAAGAATCAAAAATTTTGATCGCTAAAATTTCGGGAGGGTGAACCCCCTGACCCTCCTGTCTACAGCCTTATATATATATTATATATATATAATATATATATATAAATATATATCTCAAA
>JABUQX010116355.1:0-28606 GCA_015478945.1 Trachelipus rathkii | reverse complement strand
TTAAAATAATTTTACACTTTAACAGCACGATGGGTAGGTAAAGTTTTTCACATAGCCCTAATTAATTTGTACAATTTTTTTCAGCGAGATGGTTCACACTTACGCAAAAGTAACACAGCAGGATTCAAAGGGATACTCTGCTGATGATGTTGCCAGACCCTTAAGCAGCCGTTTTCGTTTTTGCATTGGCTCTTACGAAACGTAATATGCCCAAAACGCTCGAGTTGAATTTGATGTCTAAAACAGTGTTTGCATTCTGTTTTGTCAAACAGCGCAAAATCGTAAAAGAAACGCTCAACAAACGTAAAGAATTTCCTTATTTCTGTGTAATATAAAATAAAAAGAATTGCAACCTTACAGAATTTTTACATTACAGTTCGTTTTGTCAAACAGCGCAAAACGTAAAAAAACGCTCACCAAACGTAAAGAAATTTCCTTAATTCTGTTTAATATAAGATTACAAAAGAATTAAGGAAATTCCGTACGTTTGGTTGTGAGCATTTTTTTACGATTTTGCGTTTGACAAAACGAACGCAAACTCGAACATTTTATTAGTTTTCAAACCAATTTCTTAAAATAATATGTAATACCATTATGTTTAAAAAGGAAAAAACACGCTTGAGCTTGCGTTCATTTTTGTCAAACAGCGTTATGCGTTCATTTTTGTCAAACATCGCAAAATCGTAGAAAAACCTCACCAAACGTAAGAATTTCCTTAATTCTGTATAATACAGAATAAAAAAGATAGCAACCTTACAGAATTAGAAAATTCCTTACGTTAGGCGAGCCTTTTTTTTACGATTTTGCAGTTTGACAAAAACGAACGCAAACTCGAACATTTTATACCGTTTTTTATTACATTTTCGAACCCAATTCTTAAAAAATATTGTAATACCATTGTTTAAAAATGAAACTGACTTATCATAGTTTAAATTATTGAAAACTTTGATTAAGATCTTAGGGAGGTGAAAATTGAAGTGGACGAATTGCCCCGCCCCCCAAATTCGTGGGGCAATTCGGTCCACGTACTTATTCGCCTTCTAAGCATTAAATCCTATATTATATATACCAATACAATTATACAAATTCTACTCCCAAAAGGTATAACATTAAACATATATAAAAAAAAATTCAAAAAAAAAAAGAAATAGTCTCATAAACCCTAGCATTTTGAGTACCCCTGATTTTGGACTGAATTGCCCCGTTTTACGGGTATATATAAATATATTATATATATATATATATATATATAATTATATATATAATAATATATTAATAGTATATTATATTATATATATATAATATATATAATATATATCTAGTAAAATAATTTTATATTTGTGTAAATGTGTACATAAATAATAAGACTTTTATTTTATTTTTTAATATTGATTACATATATTCGAATACATTTTGTAATTCAAACTAGGCTATATAGCAACTCTCTTAGAATCAGTTATCTTTTCTAAAATATCTATCTTATAGGATTACCCTAAAACGGACTATTACCAAAATCTGTGATATAGCGGTTCTACTATTAGGAGATTGCAATATTATAAAATCAGTTATCTTTTCTAAAATATCTATCTTATAGGATTACCCTAAAATGGACTATTACCAAAATCTGTGATATAGCGGCTCTGCTATATAATTACCATTGTTTTTTTGTAAGTATTATATGTCTAGTTATTTACAAGAAACCTATAAGGACAATTCAACTTTTAAAAAAATAAAACCATAGGATAAGACTCCTAATAGATTGCTTTTTATATCAAATTACTAAAGTTATATCTTTCAAAAGTTTTTTTTTTTTTTCAATATGCAATTGATTAAAGTTCCTTTTAATCTATTTAGACCTTTCTGAAGTTTTCTTACTATTCATGTTATTGGTTTCTCATGCCTAACCATGCAATTGCAACACTAGGCCAATTCATTGAAATCACATATACAGTATTGTGATAGAAATATGAAATGCAAGTGTTTAGTTAACATTGAATAAAAACCATTAGAAAGTCTAGGCCTCTAGTATGTATTAGTTTAATATTTATTAAAATTTTGGGAAAGTTCTATATTTGAATCAGTTCATATTTTCTAAAAAAAAATTTCTAAGTTCAGAAAAGTTAAGTTTTTTAAGAAAATTCTTTAGTGGCAAGCTTCTGGAATTATGCCAGAAGCTTGCCGCTAAAGAATTTCTTAAAAAAATTAACTTAACTTTTCTGAACTTAGAAAATTTTTTCAGAAAATATGAACGGATTCAAATATAGAACAATACCAAAATTTTATATTCTTGGTATGTATGGATGTTTTATCCTAGCAGATAATATAATTACTCTATAAAAAGTTTTAAAAAAAATTAAGGTTTTACCTCTTAGCTTAAGCCTTATAGCCTATTGGTATTTGGCCCTAAGCTTAATTAGTCTACAGGTGTTTTAATTTCAAAATTTGGTATGAGGGTTAGGGTAGCAATACATTATAGCCTAATTAATATACTTTATCCCTAATCATCTAATATTCCTCAAAAATTTCAATTTCTTCAAGATTTGGCCTTATAGGGTAGATCATTTTCAACTTAAAAATTTATTTATTTTTTATATTTATTTTTTATTATTTTGTTTGACCTAGACTATTTCAAAATTCATATCTCAAATATTTTGGCCTGGTGATAAGCCAGATTTTTTTTTTTTCTAAGTTTTATTTGCCCCCTTAGGTCATTTGTCTTATTTCTAGTTCACTTGTCTGGCTCTGAGATACAATCTCTTCTTGATAAAGTTAATAAGAAGTGTAAGCCTATCTTTCAAGCCCTATCTTCCCTCAAAGCCCAAGTGGATATTTATCTTAGTCAGATAAAGAGTAGGCCTACTGGTAAAAGTAATATAGGTAAGGATGTGGCTTATGTAAAGAATCTTGTGGAGGAAATAGATTCCTTGTTAAAAGAAATTAAACAAAAGGATATATAATAAGAATTTGTAAGGATAATGACTTAGGCTCCCATGTTCATAAATTTTGTAAAAAGGAGTTGTGTTGTCAAGTTCAGTATTAGCGCTTGTTCAAATTAAAATTAAATGAATTTAGATCAAATGTGGTTCAAAGTGTAACCCCTCAAAAAACTTCAAATACTTTTATATTTAGGTGAATATCCTTAGAACTTTAGATTGTGGTTTATTTGGAGGCAATGAAACTGATAAGTTTGCCTATAAAGCCTTTATAACTAAATTTAAAAAACTTCAGCTTTACAGAGAAATATATAGTAAATGATGATTTAGTTTTACAGAAGAATATAAATGATTTTATAAAACTTCACTGCTTATAAGATAAATTAAATGGTAGCATACTTTCTGGTTCAGAATCTTACAATAAGTGAAGATAATTATAATAAGTCTCTTAAGAGCTTCTAGATAAAAAGAATTTTTGGATGAAAAACATAGTTTATGAAATTTAAAAAAAAATTTAAATTCCCTCTACTACATTGTCTTAAATTTTTTTTCCTCTCTCCTCCTTCTCTACAAACTGTCTTCTTTACAATGCCAAATTTTCTGTGCCTTTACCTTTGCTCCTCATGGTGGTCTTCCACCTCTTGAAATACACAATACCTGTCCCATTTTGCCTTCATAAATAAACACTCTTTCTTCCTCTCAACATTATTACAAACCTAGTAAACGACTTTCTTCTTAATAAAACCACATATAAATTTCAAGTCCCAACCGTCCCTAAACAACTTATCTATTAAAAAATCTGTTCTTCGGTCCTAGCACTGCAAAAACTTGTAAAACTCTCAATCACACTCTATCCAATGCTTCTTCCTCGCTTTATTTTCATTCCTATTAATAGCTACAGTTATTGCAACTTTTTTCCGCCATAAAGATTCTCTTCCTCTACATAAGGTCCTCATTAGTATATTTGTAAAAGTGTGCAGTCTGCAACATCCGCTACTTGAGCCAAACAGGCCTCCAACTTTACTTGAGGATCTTGAAACACTGGGGAGTTTCTTATAGAACTGGTTTACCTATCACAACCCCACAAAACTCCTCCATACGCAATCATACCTTTCAAAATAATCACCCTATTACAATAAAATTTTTTAGTTCCCTATCCCCTGCCATTGATCAACTCGACAGAAAGATTCTTCAGTCTCTCTACATTTTTGAATTAAAACCCAATTAAAATAAGAATTTGTGTGGACGTCACATACCTCACTAATTTATATATATTCCAACCAAGTAACTTTTGTTTTTTGTTTTCTCACTATAAACAAATTTTTGTAACTTTTAGTTTGCATTTCGCCTTCTCTATAAATGAAACCTAACTCAATCTTAGGTATTTTTTTTCATGTGATTTGTTTATTTTAAATTTACAAATGTGTCTTGAATACTGTGCTCATTTTTATATTAGTCTTCATTTTATTTATATTTTGTCTTATAAAATTATATTATTTTACTTATATTGCAGTGCTGATGATGGGTAACGTTATGTACCTGAAACGTCCATTAGAATAAATGTTGCCAAAATTATGCTTCATCTTCCTATTCATCTATAAATGTCAGTTCCCTAGGAACAAATATAATATATATAGATATATATATATATATATAAAGTATATATATATGTTATATATATATATATATATATATATATATATATATATATATATATATATATATATATATATATATATATATATATATATATATATTTTTTTTTTATATAATTTTGAAAGTAACGTGATAATATATGTTGTTAAGTATATAAAGATTTTTAAGGTTAAGGTTATACATATATATATCTATAGATCTCAGAATATATATATATATATATATATATATATATATATATATCCATTGGTTGAGGATAAACTTCCTTTGTTGCCATCAAATTATAATATCGCTCTTTCAGTGCTAATTCAGTTCATGAAAATTTAGTAAGAAAAAACTTGGTTTAAGCCTATGATGATGTGTTTCAGCAACAGTTAGCTGATGGCTTTATTGAAGAGTTCAGAGTATCACCCTATGAATATAAAAACTATACAGTAGCTATATATATTTGGATTCCTCACTGACTTGTAATCAAAACTGATGAACAAGTTTTGATAAAAGCCAGGCCTGTGTTCAACTGTTCTCTCAAAACTAACTATCTTTTATCTCTAAATGAAGCAGCTTATATTTGATCAGATTGTCTTACTTATTAGGACATTTATTCTGGTTCAGATCAAATCAGTTTATGTTATCGGATATAAAGCAGGCATTCCTTCAGATTAAATTAAAATCTATTGTAGACTGTAATCGCTTTTGTTTTTTCTGGAAAAGTAATGAATTGAAATCTTTTCAGTATTCAGCCATTGTTTTTGATTTCACATCCTTGCCATTCATTCTCAACTACCCCATCAAGCATCATTCCCAGTCATATAGTGATGATGATGCTTGTACTCAGATTCTATTAAATAATTTTTTTGTTGACAATTTAATTTAGTGGCAATGATCCACAACACTTAAAGGAACTTTATCATGAATGCAACAAAAGAATGGTGGGTTCCATCTTAGAAGTTGGGACTCAATTAATGATCAGTTAAGAGTTGTTATGAAAGGCAAAGGTAGAATGGTCCAACATCAGAAATCAGAAGATAAGATTCTGGGATATCTTTATAATCCTCGTACATATAAATTAAAACTTTCAAAATTTTCAATTAATGTTGAAGCAGATACCAAAAGATTGTTGTTATCAGCTGTTTCCAAGGTATTTTACCACCTAAATATCTTTTTACCCATAACTTTAAGGGCTTTGTTGTTGATTAGGAAATTAAGAGATGAAAAGGTCCATTCTAATGTTTTATTTTCTTGGTCTTCTCTCTGTTCAGAATTAAATGAACTCACAAAATATTGAAATTTAAAGGTGTGCTTTCTCACTATCATCAACAAATTCTTTATATATATTTTGTGATGCATCAACATATTGTTATGGTTTTTCAGTTTATAGTGTAGGTCAGAGTTCAAATTTAATTTTTCAAAGCCCAGGGTGACTTCCCTCAAATCTTTTGCTTTGCCCTCTTCAGAGTTATTGTCTGTGTTTTTATTTTTCAATTTTCAAGTGTATTAAATCAATATTATCGAATTTTCTACTCCATTTAAAAAATATAAATGTCTTTGTTGATGCTCAGATTGTTCTATTGTGGTTTTTGTGCACAAAAATTTTACCAGTCAATTACATCAATGGTGTAGTAAAACTTTCATTGTTAATTTGACTGATCTTGCATTCTACTTTGAAAACAGCTCTTCCCTCTCCAGAAATTGTTGAAATTGTTAGTTTATCATTGTCTTGATGATATAGTACTCTCGAAAATTAATGTGAATGAAACTGCTCATTCTGTACTAAAATTATTAGTTGTTAAATCTTACAAATTAAAGGTTAAGTAAGCTATCAGGAATCATTGTTTTCATTAATTTTTTACAAAATATTGAAAACAAGAATTGAAATAGGCTATCAAGAAAAGATATTTATTAGCCTGTAACTGGCAGTGGTGATCAGTTTTCCCCATTTAATGTTGGATTTTTTTTCCATTCATTAGAATGCTTAGGGAGTATTATGCTAAACTTTGAATTAAAAAAGAAAACATTAATAGATAGTTGTTAAACCTGTATCTCTATTGCTTTATTATTATTATAATTATATTTATTATTATTATTATTATTATTTATTATTATTATTATTATTATTATTATTATTAATTCCTGTTTCAGCTTATAATGAAGGTATGGAAAAATATATAAATATATTTTTAAGTTTAGTTAACAAAGATATCAGATATTAAGGATGACTACTGGAAGTGGATTTAGTAGGTAAGTCAGTTTGTAAACTTGTAGATTTAGGCTATAATTATTATCATAATTTACAGTACAGATATGGTACCATATTTATATAGCCTAATATTTCAAAATGCTTATTAAATTTTGCTTTTGACTATATAAAGTTAAAAATCGTCAGTGGAAGATACTGGTATATTAAATCCTGATATAATTTGTTCTGTTAGTAGCAGTTGGAAAAAGAAAAATGCAGTGTTCTATTTTTTCCCCCTTCAATACTCTGGTGTGTATATATATATATATATAATATATATATATATATATATTATATATATATAATATAAATATATATATATATAATATATATATATATATATCATATATATATATATATATATATATATATATATATATATATATATATAGCTATATATATTAAAATTAATGGAAACTAATAAAAATGTATTGCAATTGGTTTTAAACAGTAATTTTGACTCTCTAGACTAGTGGTTTCTAAACTGGGGTGCATCTCAAAATACCAGGGGGTGCGCGACAAGCGTGAAGAAAAACAATTTTATTTTTTAGTAATTGTTTTTCACAAGTGTTTGAAAAAATTTCAATGAAAACAAAAATTTGCCTGGTCTGGTTCTACCCAATTCTTTGTCATTCTGCAACTCTTATTTCTATCATTTTACTTGACTGACTCAGGCTCTATCCATCTGACTGCACCCGAAACCTTGTAGCACTGCGACTCTAGCTCTGCACTCTTGCTTTAGAATTCTAGCATATATGAGATTTATATTTTATAACTAAACAGTTTACTAGGTATGTTTTAAACCATGACTGTGGAATGAGAATTGGATGGAAAAATTTATAAATTGTGGTGAATCATAATCAGGTTGACAGGCCTTCTCCAAACTGGTAATGGTATTAAAAGATTTATGGACACAGTAAATAGTGAGAGAGGAAACTCAAAGGAAGTTAGAGTTCTGTCAAAGCATTGAGTATATCAAGCTCCATGATGTTCATAAATGTCAATTCCATATACCATACCAGATTATACATAACCCTGGGTAAAGATATGTGAATTAGTGACTTCTGCTGCTTAGTTGAAAATGAGCAAATCTCTTTGAAGGAGAGAATCAAGATGAGCTAATGTAGTTAGTGAGGTAAGAATATTACCTCACTAATTATATTTCAATCAATTAAATTTATCAATATTTAGATAAGTGATATTTTAAATTCTCATTAATAGAAATTAGGAAAATACCTAGGGAATTAACTTTCAATGGTGAATTATCACTAGTATTACCATTTTTCAAAACTATCTGACTTAGGGTATATAAAGCTATCACTAGAGTTGCAGTTATAAATAGATAATATAAATGAGAGTCGTTATTAGGGTTAATTTGCTTACTCTATATATATCTAGTAGTAAATTATTTATATCTGATCAGCCTATTAAATAATACTATCTAAATATGAGTTTATCTCAATATTCATTTTATAGAAGTTATTATGGATAACATTTTTCATTCTACATAAAGTTAGTTTTCTTACTAGGAATAAATGAATAATATTTATTTGGTGTTAGAAGTATAGTGGAGCTAAATAATGTTCTATATGTAATCCTACTTCTCTCTAGTGACTGTGATAATAAGGACCGCTAGTTAACTCATTGCGTATAAAAATTCAATTATTTTCTGTGTGAATTGTGAGGCAATTATGATATGCCAGAAATCTTTTTAGGGGGATAACCTCCCTCAAAACTCACTATATTTCACGGTCATTGGATTCTAATATTCATCATATTATTGTATGAGTTCCCCTAGTTCTCCATAAGTAAAAATAACCAATGAACTCCTCACCTTAGATTATAATTATAATATTTCCTCTCTGCGGTTGTCCTTCTCTTTCCTCCGTTTCGAATAGTTAAGTTTCTGACGTAGCAAATGATGATGTATCCTATAATTCATGATAGATGGCGTATTTAGCGTACTAAATATAATAGAACTTTTTATATGTGTAGAATAAGTTTATATATATAAAATATAAAACAATTAATTTACTTTAGTCTTTATATAGTTAAAGGTAATATAATATTCACAGTGAGTTTACCGGCCTCACTCACGGAATTTTATTTGTAATGTATATCTGGAGCTATATTCCGCGTGATTTCCGTGAGTCACTCCTCAGAACTTTAGAAAATGTTACGGTTGTGCAGTGTCACGCGGACATACACCTAGCCCCTAAACAGAGACCAATAAAGATTCTATACATAGATCGCCAAAATGGCCATGAGTTTTATTCATAATTTGCAAATAAATAAAAGAACAAATTAAGAAGAAAGCATGCATTCAGTAATAGGGTTGTTAAATTTTGGAATGGTCTGCCAGAGGAGATTGACGAGTGTGACTCAATTGCAACATTTAAGAAAGGGTTGGATATGTATATGGATGGGTTGGGTATCATATAATATATTTAGACGAAGCCAAATTGGCAGGTTTTTAGTTATAGTAGTTATTAATGTTAGACTACATGTGTGACCATAACTTAGTTTATTAATGCATGTGGTGGTTTGGATCATGTATATATCATTATTTTTGACTAAGCCAAATTGGTGGATTTTTAGTTACAGTAATTTGACAAGCCCTAGGGTGTTTTGTGGATTTGCATGAGCATGTTTGGTTAGTGGGTTGACTGGGACAGTCTCGACAGGCCCATGTGGCTTCTTACTGTCTCTATATTCTTAATGTCTTATTGTTTTATCCTAGCAGATAATATAATTACTCTATAAAAAGTTTTAAAAAAAATTAAGGTTTTACCTCTTAGCTTAAGCCTTATAGCCTATTGGTATTTGGCCCTAGCTTAATGTCTCCAGGTGTTTTAATTTTTCAAAATTTGGTATGAGGGTTAGGGTAGCAATACATTATAGCCTAATTAATATACTTTATCCCTAATCATCTCATTTCAATATATATATATATTCCTCAAAAATTTCAAACTCTTCAAGATTTGGCCTTATAGGGTAGATCATTTTCAACTTCAAAATTTTTTTTTTTTTTTTTTTTTTTTTTTTTTTTTTTTTGACCTAGACTATTTCAAAATTCATATCTCAAATATTTTGGCCTAGTGATAAGCCAGATTTTTTTTTTTCTAAGTTTTATTTGCCCCTTTAGGTCATTTGTCTTATTTCTAGTTCACTTGTCTGACTCTGAGATACAATCTCTTCTTGATAAAGTTAATAAGAAGTGTAAGCCTAACTTTCAAGCCCTATCTTCCCTCAAAGCCCAAGCGGATTTTTATCTTAGTCAGATAAAGAGTAGGCCTACTGGTAAAAGTAATATAGGCAAGGATGTGGCTTATGTAAAGAATCTTGTGGAGGAAATAGATTCCTTGATAAAAGAAATTAAACAAAAGGATATATAATAAGAATTTGTAATGATAATGACTTAGGCTCCCATGTTCATAAATTTTGTAAAGAGGAGTTGTGTTGTCAAGTTCAGTATTAGCGCTTGTTCAAATTAAAATTAAATGAATTTAGATCAAATGTGGTTCAAAGTGTAACCCCTCAAAAAATTTCAAATACTTTTACATTTAGGTGAATATCCTTAGAACTTTAGATTGTAGTTTCTTTTGAGGCAATGAAACTGATAAGTTTGCCTATAAAGCCTTTGTAACTAAATTTAAAAAAACTTCAGCTTTACAGAGAAATATACCGTAAATGATAATTTAGTTTTACAGAGGAATATATATAAATGATTTTATAAAACTTCACTGCTTATAAGATAAATTAAATGGTAGCATACTTTCTGGTTCAGAATCTTACAATAAGTGAAGATAATTATAATAAGGCTCTTAAGAGCTTCTAGATAAAAAGAATTTTTGAATGAAAAACATAGTTTATGAAATTCTTAAAAAAAAAAAAAAAAAAAAAAATTTAAATTCCTCTACTACATTGTCTTAAATTTTTTTTTTTTTTCCTCTCTCTCCTCCAAATACAAACTGTCTTCTTTACAATGCCAAATTTTCTGTGCCTTTACCTTATGCTCCTCATGGTGGTCTTTCCACCTTGAAATACAATACCTGTCCCATTTTGCCTTTTGCAATCTCTTTCCTCTCAACATTATTACAAACCTAGTAAACGACTTTCTTAATAACCATATTCACCCTAAATTTCAAGTCCCAACCGTCCCTAAACAACTTATCTATCTAAAAATTCTGTTCTTCGGTCCTAGCACCGCAAAACTTGTAAAACTCTCAATCACACTCTATCCAATGCTTTTCCTCGCTTTATTTTCATTCCTATTAATAGCTACAGTATTTCAAATTTTTTCCGCCATAAAGATTCTCTTCCTCTACATATGAGGTCCTCATTAGTATATTTGTAAAAGTGTGCAGTCTGCAACATCCGCTACTTGAGCCAAACAGGCCTCCAACTTTACTTGAGGATCTTGAAACACTGGGGAGTTTCTTATAGAACTGGTTTACCTATCACAACCCCACAAAACTCCTCCATACGCAATCATACCTTTCAAAATAATCACCCTATTACACAAAATTTTTTTAGTTCCCTATCCCCTGCCAATGATCAACTCGACAGAAAGATTCTTCAGTCTCTCTACATTTTTGAATTAAAACCCGAATTAAATAAGAATTTGTCTTCTATCCACCGTTTCACTCACTAATTTATATATATTCCAACCAAGTAACTTTTGTTTTTTGTTTTCTCACTATAAACAAATTTTTGTAACTTTTAGTTTGCATTTTGCCTTCTCTATGTCTTGTTCTCATCCAAATCTTAGGTATTTTGTTTCATGGATTTGTTATCTTTTAAATTTACCAAATGTGTTCAGCCATTGTATTAGTTTGTATGTATTAGTTCATTGTATTTATATTTTGTCTTATAAAATTATATTATTTACCCTTATATTTGCCAGTGCCCTTGATGATGGGTAACGTTAGGTACCCTGAAACCGTCCCATTAGAATAATGTTGCAAATTATGCCCTCAATCCCTTCTATTCATCTATAAATGTCCAGTTTTATAGGAAAAATATAAATATAAATATAAGGTGGGACAACGTAAAAGTCCTAGGAAATATTGAAGTAGTGAATATATTTGGATCTAATAATTATAAAATTATGAGAAGATAATAGGTAAAATTTATAATATATGTGAAAAAATAATCTTAATAATAATATGATTTTATTAATATAATTCTATAACCTGCCTTAGGATATTTTTGAAAGGTGATAATAAGTTAGGAATCTTCATAAGTTCTATGAATAAGTCTAGGTATAGAATTTAACCAGCATCCCAGTCTATGTGAAAAGCAATAGTGCTGTTACTTTCAACACCAGTGTTTCAGAAGGACTCTGGGGTATATATAATACTGCTATATTACTACTTAAAATGCGTTAATAGCTGTTTTAATAGAACTTGCGTAACACATAATATGGTCAAACTTATTGGTAAGAGGGGACTGAGCAACAGAGAAGTAATGAAGAAACAACAAATGACTATTAATTAGTAAATTTAAATGTTATTTACATAAGGTCCTTTATTTAAGGGATTTCTTTAATCTAAACTTCGGATTTATATTAAGAAAACATGAAAACTTAAGATTCATTTATGTTAACAACTTTATAGTAATACAATATCAATAATATTTTTATGTAGAGAGAACCTAATAAAGAAATTAAAGAAAGATCCTGCCCTCATAATCTGGAACTTATTGTAATGATTATTATATTGTTTTGTGGGAAATTACTGATGTTATGGTTCGAGTGGGAAATTTCTTATTTGCCTTGTGTGGTATTTTATGATTATGACAATATTAAATAATTATGTTATATTTAATTATTATCCTAATATATATTGGTAATAATATAAATAGCTTATCTAAACAGTACTGTGTTGATTTCATGAATTTCAGCCTTTTCTTATTTATCCTGCTGGTTGGAATGTTATTGCTTGCTAGTGGCTAAGCTCTAAATCTTACCTTCTCAAGATAAAAGTGAAATATATTCCCAAAGATTAAAAGATTTATTATAGTTCAAGTGAGTCAAGTGAGTTTCGTTATTATGCCCTCAGGGTCCCGCGTTTCATTATTATGCAAATTGGAAAGATGATTCCTCGTTATGGAAATTGATCTACGCTGCTCATCCCTCTATTGAGCTCTATTTTTAGTAGTATGCTATTCAGTCGCTCAAGTATAGGTCGCTCATTGCAGAGACGTGATGTTATGACAAGGGAAGGGACGAACCGTTTTTGAGATTTAAGAGATAGAGAGATAGGTACATACGAATGAGCCATACTCGAAGAAAGATGAGAAGAAAAGATATCAAGAGATAGTAATTAACCAGATGATATTTGGACGACTCAAAGTTAGATGCGTGAATTAGAGTATAATCACCTCTTAACTTTGATCTTTTTATTGGCAACATTTAAATGTCACAACCCAGTCATAAACAGTAACCTACTAGAAGAGAAACAAGACATGTCTGCTAAGTATCCCCTTATCGTCTTTTTGGAGAATCCATAAGTAACGTACCTAGAAAGCTTAAATGTCAAACTACGGAATGTAAGAGAGGGATAGTATCTATGAATAGAGTCAATACTGAAAACCGTACCCCCAGGTAAACTGAACCTCAAAAGTATATGGGCAAGATATATTCTATTGAGCAAATATGTTAATAATCGCTAGAGAATTTGAATGTATTTCTTATCAAAGGTTACTTAATACTTTGAATCTTTTCTCATTTGAGACCTAGCGGGAATACAGTTTTTAACACTAGCTATTTAATTATATAGAATTGTACGACAGTGCTATTGACGAGAGGAATCCTGAACTCATTTGGCAATGATTTTTGGCCAGCAACATAATTATAATTATTTTTTTTTGACGCCTCAAGTAGTTTGGAAATTGAGAAACACCACACTCCATTTTAAACTTTTTAACTCCTAAAGGGGCTAACAACTTTTATTGTTTAGAGACATCATATTATTTCTTTAATGGTAATTATACGCTAACTAACCATAATAGATTTACACCAGATAATAACAACATGTTTTTTATGCTCTAGATCCGTATAGCAATTTTGTAAGAGAGCGACCGCATAGTTAACGTCCTATAACACGATATGATACATCGTTACAAGACACTACATGATGATAGACAGTGAGACTCCGACTACGAAAAATTCTCAGCCTACTAAATAGATGCGTGAGATCAATAGAAACTCGTTAAAATGAAAGATTAATTGATAAAATTGCGGATGATGAGGAGAGTATAAAACACGTTAGTGACTCTTGTCAACTTATATTTAATTGCTAGAGGGATGCTAAAAAGTCTTCTTAAATTTAGATCTTATAGAGATAAGGTTAACAGCACAGTTGTACCTGACTAAACGATGAAATTTCTCATACATACCAGTAATTTATTATCTTATTTTTTTTTTTGTATATATATATATTATATTGTGTCTTTTAGAAAAGTTTGCAAGCTAAAGGCTTAGCTACCATCTGGTTACCAGTGAAGAGGGTCCACTACTTTCAATGTCAATGTTTGAAAGACATGGTCGGTTGTGAGATTATTGTAATAATAAGAAGTTGAATACTATAACATATTAGTCTTTATTATTCTACTACGTTTTAATTTGATCAGAACCCACTAATAGACGTTCTCTATAATTATATGGTCTTATACTTCAATGAAGTATAGACAGTGACATATATCATGAAAAGTACCAGAGCCTATAAATATTGTGGATCAAAAATATTTATGATAAAATAAAAAAATGGAATATAGCATAAACGTTGTGACTCTTTGTACTTTATTTTAACCTTGAAGGCATAATAAGTCTATTATACAAGATTTTAAATATGGAATTATGTTTCTGAACAGGTGACTATTTGATAGAGATTCCAAACTATACCAGTATTTATACCTAAGTAATTTTTTCGTAAGCGACTTATCATAAACTATGAGTGATTCCCACTTAGTAAAATTGAGTAACCCTTTTAACTTTTTAACCTGAGGAGGCAACAATTTATTATTTGACCAAAAGTGTAGTATATAGATACGTAATACCTACAGATAGAAGAAATACATGTCTGATTAATACTTCTTAACTCGATTATTTCTATTGTTACAGACCCAATTGTAAGCGTCCCTAAATTTATCGTCAACTACTTGAGTGTAGTGGTGTGTGTGGTGGATGACGAGTGGAAGCATCACATGGGAGAGAGGAGAAAGAGAGACGAGCATAAGAAGTAAGGGGATCATAAATATGTTGAATGAAAAAGAAGAGAGAAAAATTGGAGAGTATAGAGAAACGAGGTGACTGTCTTGTATAAACTTATGTAAGAGTGAAGACGCTAGGGAGAGGAGAAGAAGAGTAAATTGTAGATCTAATGATATTGTATATAAACGAGTGAGACCTAAATACCTTGCAACGCAGGATCCAAGCTATAACAACTGTAAGATAATTACCATTTTCTCTCTATGCAATACGTAATTAAAGTAAAGATTTTACGAAAATTAGTAATACCTTCTTAAATTTTACATACAAATTTTGCAAAGTATTCCTATAACCAAAATAACTCGTTATTATTTAGAATTCACAGATAGCAAGATACGTCACAGGAGCTGACTCATTGAGAAGTGGAAAACAACTACATGTATCTATTCAACCAAAACGTTTGTTTTTCAGGAGTATTATGCTGTGTTATAACCCATAGCTTACTCTATCCTAAATCTTAGAAATTCCTATAATCAACACTTAGCAACTGAGTAGTGAAGACGAGTGAGCATCATAACTGAGAAAAGATGAACACCCTTAAATATGGAATACGAGGGTCAGAAGACTCATGTGAATGATAAATATGAAAAGTTGGACATTTAATAGATACACTATCAAGCTGTAAGAACTTGCATTGATAATCTATTTAAATGACACTGGGGGCAAAAGTCTTCTATAATCATTAATTAAATGACATATGAACGAGCATAGATGACCTTCTTGTTATGCAGGTAACCAGGTAACATAAAACCAGTGAGATCTAATTAAATCCTTATTTTGCACGATACTTCCACATAAATTAGGTTCCTTGAATTTATATTTTTATATGTAATATTTCTTTTTATATTTTTTTACTCTGTAGGGTTTCATATCTAATTTTTAATTCTTGAGATACCAACAGTAGGGTGTTCAGAACTAGTAAGAGCTGCTCCATATAGGGACAGGGAAAAAGCTACATGTTATCTTAATATACTGAGAAACTAGCTCATGTGCGCTTAGGTAGTTATGGTTAAATGTAAATCACATAGTTAAAGAACTTACCCTATAAAATTTTATTGATTCTAATTAAATACTACAATGATGTTAGACAAGTGACCTATAATCTGAAAAGTACTCAATACCTAAATTAATGGAGTCTCAAAAAAATTAATTTTATGAATGAAAAATATGGAAATAATTGATTTAATCTTAAGCAATATATATATGTATATAAGTGCATTAACTCTTGTAACTTTTAAAATGAGCATTTTAAAGTTTTTATAATAATTTAAGATGCTTTAATAATGGAATTAGACTATTATTGAAGAGAATACACAATAGAATTCAAAGAATTTTCAAATTTTTATGTTTAACTAGACTCAGTTAGATATTATCCTTAAAATATAAGTAAACCCTTTTGAACTACTTTTATACTTGATGGGGGTACAACTAAATAATGCTTGTGTGAATTTGTGGATTGCTATCGGAAAGAAGTACTGGGAAAGCTAAACTAGCGGAGAGGTCAGAGAGAGAAACGAGACTGAGAGTTGCATCTGTGATTATATTTGTTGTCTTATCGTCACTGTCTATTGTTTGGTAAGGGTATCCCATACCCTCGACCGTTCCCCTGAGAACTACGGGGATAATAACGTTAATGTTCATACACTCCACACTGAATTCAGGGAAGGGTCTCCGGAACCACGCAGCACGTGACTGTATATTCTGTAAAAGTTGTAGCGGGGAGATTATTAAAGATCTGCACACATACTCATTTTGAACAGGGAAATATGAGAAACGTGCCGACATCTAACGCCATTCGAGATCGGTTTCCGTGCGCTCTTTGTAACTGGCTCGAAGCCACCGTCGTAAGATCAATCAGTCTTTTAGAGAGTGTTAATCATAAGATTTAGACAAATTATAAATATTTACGACAGTGGTAGCAGAGACTATTGGAAGAGATCAACTAACGAGATACCCACGTTAGCTTTCTTAAACCAATATATATATTTTTGTATCACTCAAATTTAGGAATCCTGTATAAATAAGTATAATTCTTTCTTATATCTTTATTACACACCTTTGATGAGGCGACAAATTGTTAATTTTGACCAAAGAATTTGTAACATTATATACATACACTTCACGAAATCTAGTAAACAAAGAAAGACTATATCACAATGTATAAAATGTATATTTCTACTTCTTGTTGTTCTTGTTGTTTAGAACTCAGTCATTAATTGATAGACGATATATATTATCTTATAAAATTATACTGTCAAACTACATGGATGTATAGAATCATGTGACTATACTGAAAAGTACAACCTAAATGGTTTGTTGTGTAAATATATTTGTATTATATAATTATTTTGAATAATTATTAATATTATTTGCTAATCAATGCGTGAACTTTCTGCGCATCAGACTTATAATTTATTATTCTGAAGACTCAGGAAATCTGTTTTACCGAGACAAGAATTGTTTAATTATAAGAATGTCGTATGAAGCCTGAAGCTGAGTGTGATCAGTTTTTTGAGTATAATGGATGGTGGTTTTAAACCCAAATATACAGATAGAAGCAACGATAACAACCATAGTCAGTAATACATTACTTTACTTTTGTTAACGACTCAAAGAGTGGTATCCTTTAATATATTAAAGTTAAAACCCTTTTTAAACTTTTTTACTTAAGGGCAACTAATCTTAATTTGGATCACAGCAGTGAAAGAGACAGTATATCCTACAGAAGAGCAAACATAAAAGTAGTCTTTATATTCTAGCGTTTTTTTGTAAGACTCATAGTACGTCCTATAACATTGAAATGTCAAAACTACATGATGCAATTCGTGACCTACTGAAAAGTAACACCCTAAATATGGGTCAACAATATATAATTTGAATGAAATATATAGGTAAAAATGAACAATGTATAGCATCAACGTTGTGACCCTTGTAACTTTTTACCTGGGGGACAACAGTCTTTAATTTAAGATAGAAATGTACCAGAGTGACTTATTGAAGAGAACCTATACAACATATAATCATATATATTACCAATTTTTATGAGTAAACGATATCAAAAGTAGTATAGTTCTTGAAAATTAAATATAAAAACTCATTTAAACATTTTTACCTGAGGGGCATACAGTATTATTAAATTCGAGGAGCTACAAAGTAAACACCCGTAGTGTACACAGAATAGAAAAACAACATGACTAGGCAGTTATATTGTAGTTGTCATGAAGTGATCGTATGTGCTGTGTGTTTGTGATGAGAGTAGCTGTCGATAGTGTAGTGTGTCCTTATATATAGTTTAGGTAGATGACTGATCGAATGATGTGGTGTAGTGGAACGATGGTGGATCGTGGTACTCGTTGATAGAATGGTGTGTGTATGATGTGTCGTGTGTGTGTGTAGCTCGTCTGAGAATATTGTGGTGGTGGTCAAATGAATGTTGTGGTGAAATTGTGAAGTAGCTATGTGTGTGATAAGACTGTTGGTAGTGATTATGTGTTGTGCTGTGTGGGTGTTGATCTAGTCATCTGGTGTGTGTTGTGTGTTGTTGGTGTGTAACTCTTGGTTAAGCTGTTTTAGCGTATTGGTGGGTCAGACAGTGTTGTTAATGAGTTTTTTGTGATGATGTGTAGATTTTGTATCGAGCAATGTGTTGGTGACTCTATGTGTGCTCGTAAGGATGAGTCGCTGATAGCCTCATGATGTCAGATCTATGATAGTTATGGATCCGTGTTGTTGTTGTGTGGTTGCGAAGTCAGTAAGTGTTGGATGGTGTGACTGAAGTGTAATGATAGTTAAAGTGTCCGTGTTGTTGTGTTTGCACTTTTGTTGTACTGTTGTGAGGGTGTCGAATCTAAGCTTTAATGTTGACCACAATGGTGTAGTGTAGAAATAGTTGATACTCTAGCAGAAGAGAGAATGCATACATGTTCGTTTGATTGTAGTTTTGTCTAGCGTTTGTTTTTTTGTAGACTCTAGTAGGTGGTTGATGGTTTTTAGAGAATAGTAGTGGTGCAAGAGTGCTGCGATGATGTTAGAACGAGTTGACATTGTGTGTGATGTGAAGAAAGTACCGAGCACGTAAAAGTAAAGCGGTCAAAGAATAACTATATTGTTGAATGAATATGAAAAGAGAATGTTATATAACCTTATTGATATTGATTTAGATAATTAACTTTTTTTATTAAATGAGAAGTTCAACCCAGTTTTTAATTTTTATTTAATAGATATAGATAAAAGATTACACAGTGAAATCTATAATATGAAAGTTAAATCTATAAGCATAAGAGAATTATAATATCGATTTAATTTTTTAATTAGAGTACGATCTGAAGTAACACTCATATAGTAGTTTATCCGGAATTAATTAATATAAAACCTCATTATTAATAATTGTTATCTTTATCACATTCAATGGAACAAAATATTATTATATAATATGATGCTATCAAGAACTTGATATTTTGTTAGTATATTAATTAACAGATAGAAGAAGTTCTGTTGTACTTTTACATTCTAAAATAAGTAATTAATAATATGATTATAATCGTTATTATGTGATAAAATCATCAATATGTAATCAGTATTAATTTTCTAAAAATTTGATGTCATAACATACATAATTTAGTAAAGTAGAAGATGTATCGATATTAAAAAGTATTCTCTAATCTCACATTTATTTAAAGATGATAAAATAAATATTGATATGAAATATATAGACTGTATAAATAGAAACTATATTGGCATTCCAACGTGTGACTCTGTGTGTTAAACTGTTGTTATCCCATTACGTGTGGGCGGCGCGAGGGAGCTCGAGAGTCTTAAGGCGTCTTGAATCAATAATATAGAATGTACGACAGGTGAAGCCTAGATTGACAAAGAAATCACACTATACAGGTATATATTACCATTTTGCATACGACACTCAAAACATAGGAGTCTTCATCGAGATAAGAAGTTACGTAAAGACCTATTACTTTTATGTCACCGAGGTTACAAGGGCGATAGGCAATTTCTTAATTGTTGATCTCTACAGAGAACTGTAACGCACAACAGTATAAACTGCTACACAGAAGGGATAACAACAAAATGATACATTATAATATCGTCTAAACACTTTTATATTTGTAAGGAACCAAAGATTACACCTATCTAAAATATTCTTGTCAAATATGGATCTCGAGAACATGATGTAAACACGCAGGTGATCATAACTGAAAGGTACAACCTAAATATGGGTCAAAATGATTTGAATGAAATTGAAATTGGAATATTAGCATACAACGTGTGTGAACTCTTGTAACTTTGTAAACTGAGGGCAAAACATTTTTTAAATTTTAATATGGAGATGTACGACAGTGACCTATTGAAGGAGGAATCCATACATAGCAGTCATTATTAACCTTTTTTTCACGTACGAACTTAAAGATAGGTCCTGAAAATTGAATGGACCAACTGTTACTTTTTTACCTGAGGGGCAACAATCTTAAATTTGACCAAAAGGGTGTAAGAACGTAACCTACAGAAGAGAAATAAAACATTCCCTTGTAATATTTCTACGTTTGTTTATTTGTAAGACTGCATAGTACGCTCCTAAAATTTTATGTCAAACTACATGATGTAGAGACAGTGACCTACTGAACAAGTTTCCAACCTAAATAATGGGTTCAAATATTTGAATGAAATAGAAACTTTTATTTGATTTTGTTATTCACCTTTTGTACTTTTTAACTGGGGCAACAGTTTTTAAAATTTAATATAGAATGTACGACAGTGACTTTTAAGAGATCCAACATAGAAGTATTTATTACTTTTTTGTACGACTCAAGTAGGTCCTGAAAATTAAGTAAGACCCTTTTAACTCTTTTACTTGAGGGTCAATAAGTTTTTAATTTGATCACAGTAAGTAGGACAGGTTTTGACCTATAGAAGAGAAACCAACTAGGTCTGTATAGTTACTCCGTTTTTTTGTAAGACCATAGTAAGTCCTAAAATTAATGTCAAACATCATGATATAAGACAGTGACCTACCGAAAAGTTCCAATCAAATTATGGGTCAAAATATTGAATGAAAATAAATAAAACTGGAATAAATATTCCAAGAAATGACTCTTGAACTTTTTAATCTGAGGGGCAACAGTGTTTAAATTTCTAATATAGAATGTACGACAGTGACTATTGAAGAGATCCAACAGATAAGTATTTATTGTAACCACCTCTTTTGACGAACCAAAGTAGGTCGCTGAAAAAATTGAGTAAACCCTTTTAAATTCCTGAGGGGCAACAATCTTTATTTGACGACAGGGTGTAAGTTAGTAACCTACAGAAAAGAAAACAATCATGTCCAGTATACTGCTACGTTTTTTTTTGTAAGATCCTCATAGTACGTCAATTTAAAATTTAGGAGTCACACACATTGAAACCGCTACATAGGATTCAAGAATCTATGGCTGGAATATACGATACAAACTCGAACAACTACTGTAGGTAAACCAATATTAAAAGTAAACAAGATGAAATTGTATTTTTTTGCGAGAGTAGCCATTGAAACGTTGTGAGCTCTAACTATCACATTTTTTTATCCTGGGGGAACAGTCTTTAAATTTAATCATTCAGGATTGGTAACAGTTGCTTATGTGAATGAGATCCAACAATATCATATATGTATTTAATCCTTTCTTGTAGCACACTTTCGAATTAGGTCCTGAGTTTCATGAGTTTATAGAATTGTTTTTATCGCTGTTTAATATCAATCTCAATGTTGTTAATTGAGTGGGGCACACAATTTTTTAATTGTTGACCACAAATTGTAGATAGGCACCTTACAGAATAGAAAACAAATGTCTGTATATTCTATCTTTGGTTTGTAAGACCCATGAACTACAACGCACTCCTAGGGCAGAAATTTATGTCAATAGCCTACTACATGTGATTGTAACAAAAAGATGAACACCTAACTGAAAAGTACCAAGAATAACACTAAAATTTAATGGGATAAAATAAGATTATTATAGAGGGATTGTAGAGGGAGGATTAGGGAAGAGAGGGTGGGGAGGGGAGGTGATAGGGGTAGTGGCAGCAGACTGTGTGAACTGCATGGAAACTTTGTTGAACTGGGAGTAGTGCGAAGCGAGGTGGGTGGTTAGGAATTTAGATTGATAGGGATGGAGGTGGAGGCGACAGAGTGATGCTGGGAATTAAGAGGAGAGGAATGGTAACAAAGATAGTGAGAGGGAGAGAAGTGAGGAATGGGGAGCCGCATTGTAAAGGTTTGTGGTTGATAGCGGACTACATGAAAGAGTGGGGGGGGGTTGCTTGAAAGTAGGATGTTAGAAGGGTGATATGAGAGGGAGCGGGTGGGTGGAGGGGGGGAGGGTGGGGGGGAAAAAGAAAGGTTAAGGAGGGAGCGTCGGAGTGGGGGGGGTAGGGGAGGGCTGGGGAGGGAATGTTTTGTTAGTATTGAGGGGCTGGGGGGGGGGGGATGGGGGTGGGGGGGAGGGGTGCATGGGGCGGGGGGGGGAGCCTGTTGTGTAGATACTGTTAGCTTAATGTTCGAACGAGGTCGTTTAGTTTGGGATGTCACTAGTATAATGGTGGAGAGGAGTATGGACGAGAGTATAGCGCTAGCAGAATGAGAGAGACTATAAGTGGTCAGTTGATAGGATGTGAGGCTAGGGGAGGGGGGGGGCTGGTGTGGGTGTTGGTGATAGGGAGCGTAGCGGCGAGGAGGAGGGTGGGCGGAGGTTGCTGACAAAGGTTGAGTAAGAAGCTGGACATGATTGGTGAGGGGGGTGGGGGGGGGGAGGAGCAAGGGAACGCGGTGAGGCTGGGGGAGGAGGGGAAGGTACGAGACCAAGGAGATAGTAGGGGGTTCAGGGGGAATAGTGTGAACTGGAGACGAGCTGAGGGGGGAGAGAGGAGTGTCGAGGAGAGTATAGGCGGGCGATCGGGAGCGTTTGGTGGGACTCTGGGTGGTAGTCTTGGGGGTGGGGAACGCTGGGGGACGAGAAAGTGCGTGGGTGTAAATGGTGGGAAGATGGTAGGGGAGGGAGTGGTACTGACAAGTGGAGCCGGAGATGTGGAAAGGAGACCGCATGAGGCGAAGGGTGAGTAAGAGGGGGGTGTAGTTAGCGCGAGTGTGTTGTGGTAGCGAATGCGAGAAGTGGGGAGAGGGTCTGAAGGGAAGGTTAGAGAGTAAAGGAGACCGGTAAACGTTGGTGTGGATCCGGGTGGGAGGGGGCGGAAGAGCAAAGGTGCGGGGGGCGTATGTGATGGAGCGAGGAATGTGAGAGACAGTGAGAGGCGCGTGAGCGAGAAGAGAAACACCAATATCTATATTCACGTTTTTTTTTTGTAAGACCCATAGTACGTCCTAAAAATTTATGTCAAAATACTGATGTAAGACAGTGACCTACTGAAAAGTTACAACCTAAATATACTCCCAAAATATTTTGATGAAAATATAAAAAATTGGAATATAGCATCACGATGTGATTCTTATAATCTTTTACCATGGGGGTGCAACAGTTTAAATTTAATATACCGCAATGTACGACAGTGAACTATTTAAGAGATCCAACATATCAGACTATATTACCTTTTTTGTACGACTCAGAGTAGGTCCTGAAAATTACAATAAAACCTTTTAAACTTTTTTACGCTGAGGGGCATAACAATCTTTATTTGAATCACAGAACCTGTAAGACAGGAACCTACAGAGAGCAAACAATGTCTGTATATTCTTACGTTTTTTTGAAAGACCCATAGTACGTCCAAAAGTTTATGTCAAACTACATGATGTGAGACAGTGACCTACTGAACAAGTACACCCCAAGACGAGCATTACAAGATATATTTGAATGAAAATTTAAAATTGGCAAGTAAGCATTCAACGGTTGTGACTTTTTGGGTGGTAAAAAACTTTACATGCGGCAACAGTTTTTAAATTTACATATATGAATGAACGACATGACTATCTGAAAGATCCAACATATCAAAATATATTACTTTTTTGTACGAATCAAAGTAGGTCCTGAAAAAATTGAGTCAACCTTTTCTACTTTTTACTTGAGGGGCCAACAATCTTTAATTTGGTCCAAATGTGTTAAAAAAAAGTAACCTACAGAAGAGAACAACAATGTCTTTATATTCTACGTTCTTTTTGTAAGACTCCCCAATACGTTTATTAAACATTTAATGTATAAACTGGCATGATGTAAGAGGTGTGACCCTATCTGAAAAGTACCGAACGTTAATATGGGTCAAATTATTTGGAAGAAAATATGAAAATATGAATATAGCAACCAACTTCTTGTGGACTCTTGTAACTTTTATAACTGAGTATGCATTACAGTTTTACATTTATTCATACCGAAGGTACGACAGTGAACTTATTGAAGAGAAGTTCCACCCTATCAGACATACATTACCTTTTTTTGACGTACGTCAATAGTAGGGTCTGAAAATTAGGTAACCGCTTTTAACTTTTACTTCAAGGGCCACATTATTCTTTATATTTTGACCACAGATGTAAGACGTAACCTACAGAAGAGAAACCACGACAAGTCTTTATATTCTAAATACGTGTTTTTTTGTACAGACTCATAGTACGTCCTAAAATTGATGTCAAACTACATGATGTAAGACAGTGACCCACTGAAAAGTTCCAACCTAAAAATAGGTCAATTTACATTATGAATGAAAAAATGAAAATTGAAATAATGCATCAACGTTGTGACTCTTGCTAACTTTTTACCTAGGAGACAACAGTCTTTAAATTTAATATAGAATGTACGACAGTCGACCTATTGCTAGCGATCCATACATAACAGTATATATCTACCTATTTCTGCAACGAATCAAAGTAGGTTCTCGAAAATTAAGTAGACTGTACTTTTTAGCCTGAGGGGCATAAACTCTTAAATTGATCTCAGATGTAAAGAATGGTACTATCAAAGGGAAACAACATGTCTTTTATAAGTTGCTACTTTTTTGTGTTTTCAATACTAAGCCGTCCTAAAATTTTTGTCAAACTACATGCATTGTAAGACAGTGACCTACGAATAACTACCAAACCTAAATATTGGGTCAAATATATTGAATATAAATATTAAAATTGGAATATAGCATACAACGTGTGACTCTTGTAGACTTTAAACTGAGGGGCCAAAAGTCTTTAATTTAATAATGGAATGTACGACAGTCGACCATTTGAACGAGATCCAACATACAGTATTTATTTACCTTTTGTTCGTACGACTTAAAATAGGTCCTGAAAATTGAATGGACCCTTTTAACTTTTTACCTGAGGGGCAACAATCTTTATTTTGACCAAAGGGTGTTAGATAGTAAAATATATGAAAGAATAACAATTCTGTATATTCTAACGTTTTTTATTGTGTAGACCCATTAGTGACTCCTAAAATTTATGTCAAAGCTTACATGATGTACGACACGTGGACCTACCTGAAAAGTTCCAACCTAAATATGGGTCAAAATATTTGAATGAAAATATGAAAATTGAAATATAGCATAAACGTTATTACTTTTGTAACTTTTTAACTGAGGGGGCAAAACATTTTAAATTGTAAATATAGATGTACGACACAGTGACCTAATTTAAGAAGGATCCAACCATACTAATAATTGTATACCCTTGTTTTTACGACTCAAAGTAAATCGGCCTGAAATTAAGTAAACCTTTTACTTTTACTTGAGGGGCAACAATCTTTATTTGACCACAATGTTAAAAAAGTAACCTAACAAAGAGTAAATAACAATGTCTGTATATTCTAACGTTTCTTATTTGGTAAGACCCATGTAAACGTCCTAAAATTATGTCAAACTACATGGATGTAATAGACAGTGGACTAACTGAAAAGTTCCAACTAAAATGGGTGCCAAATACTTTGATATGAATAATATGAAAAATTGAACATTCAGCATAAACGTTCATGACTTGGTAACTTTGTTTTAACTAAGCGGCAAACAGTTTTTAAATTTAATATAGATGCGTTGACGAGGGCAGTAGGACGCTGTTGGGAGGACGAGAGTCCGACGAGGTGATCAAGGGGAGGTAGTATTAACCGGGTGGGTGTTTGGGTAGGACGTAGAGTGAGAGAGGGGTGGGGGTCCTGAAATATTAAGTAACAGCCCTTTAACTTTTACTGAGGGGTCAACAATGCTTTAATTTGATCAATAAAGCGTAGTACAGTAAACCTAACAGAGAGAAATAACATGTCGTGTATATTCTACGTTTCTATTTAAGACTCATAGTAAGTTCGTAAAAGTTTATGTCTAAACTAACATGAGGTAAGACATTGACCTACTGAATAGTACCAACCTAAATATTGGTTCAAAATATTTGAATTGAAAATATGAAAATTGGACAATAGTTGCATAAACGTTATAACTCTTGTAACAGTTTTTAACTGAGGGGCAACAGTTTTAATATTTATCATACGTACTGTACGACAGTGATTTTCCCACAGACAATATCTATTAAGTATTTAATTTACCTTTAAAATTTATGGACTCAAATAAGGTCCTGAAAATTAAGTAAACCCTTTTAAACTTTTACAAGATGAGGGGCAACAATCTTTAATTCTGACCACGTGTAAGATAGTAAACCATAGAAGAGAAACAAACAACATGTCTGTATATTCTAGTTTTTTTGTAGATCCATATACCGTCCTATAATGATGTCAAACTACATGATGTAGAACAGTGACCTACTGAAAAGTTCCCAACCTAAATTTTGGTCACGAATATTTGAAATAATAAATGAAAATTGGTAATATAGCATCAACGTTAGTCTGCTCTTGTAACTTTTAACTGGGGGGCAACTAGTCTGTTGAATTTAACGATAGAATGTACATACAGTGACCCTGATTGTAGAGATTCCAACATATCAGAATGTATTACCTTTTTTGTACGAATCAAAGTAGGTCCTGAACGATTAAGATAAACCCTTTTAACTTTTTTACTTGAGGGGCAACAGCATCTTTATTGACCACAATGGTACAACAAGTAAACCGTAACAGAAGAGAAACAAAATTCTTGATATACTCACGTTCTTTTTTGTAAAGACCTTAGTAACGTTTTAAAATTTAATGTAACAAATTTCATGATGTAGGAAGTGTGACCGTAACTGACAGTACCACCTAAATATGGGTGAAGAAATATTTGATATGAAAAATGCACAATTGCGCAATATAGAAGCACGAATCCAGAACGTTGAGGATCGACTCTTGGTAAACGTGTTTACTTAACGCATGGGGGGCTAACAGTCCCTTTAAATTTAACAGTAGAATGTACGAAGCTGACCGTAGTGAGAGATCAATCATAAATCAGTATTTATACCAGCTTTTTTTGTACGATCATAGTAAGTCGTCCTGAAAAATTGAGTAAGAGACTTTTAACTTATTACCTGAGAGGCCGACAATGTAATTGTTAATTGTCTGGATGACCACCGAGGAAATGTCAAGATGGTAACTAGCTGAAGAGGAAACACGTGATATATGGTATATTTCTACGTTTTTTTGTAAAACCCATCGTAACGCTCCTAAAATTGTTTGTCAAACTACATGAATGTAGCACAGTGAGCCTGACTAAAAAGGTATACAAACCCTAATATGATTAGGTCAAGATAACTTGAATGAAAAATGAGAAAATATGAAATATGTAGCAACAACTTAGGACTGCTTCGTAACTTTTTAACTGAGATGCAACAATTTTTTAATTTATTATAGAATGTACGACAGTGACCTATTGAAGAGATTCCCAACATACTTCGAGCATGACATTGGATAATGCGAAGACTCGTTTGTTGAATATATGAGCGACTCAAGTTCCTGGAAAATTAGGTAAACCCTTTTAAACTTTATACTGGAAGGGTGACCAGGGTTTAATTTGATTCAATCATGATATGTAAGACAGTAACCATATCAGAAAAGAAAACATACATGGTCTTCTGCTCATGATTAATTCCATACCGATGGGTTTTGGATGAAAGACTCATAGAGTACGCTCATCAATTTATACACAGTGGAGTGTGCTATTAACTACATGAACCATCGTAAAAGAGAGTGAGCAGCTGAAATAGTCAGAACACTAAAATATGGGTCAAAATACCCACTTAATGATAAGAGAGGTAAAGGGTAGTGAAAGGACTACTGAAATACTAGCATCAACGTGAATGCTGTGATTTTTGTAGGGAACGATTGAGGATGAGACAGCTGTGAGCCAGAGTACGATTTTTAAGTTTTGAATAGTATATATTGTGTTCATACGAGGACAGTGAGACTACTGCAAGAGAAATATTAATATATGGCGAGCCGTGAGGCCTACGTTTCAACTCCTTTTCTTGTCAATGACTTCAACAGAGTAGAAGTCAGGCACAACACATATTTAAGGTAAACTTTTAACATTTTTTACCTGAGCGGGCGATACAATCTTGTAAGATGAACGCACAGGGGGTAAGATTTAGTTAATACTACAGATCCTCTCTCTCAGCTG